>VOMN01009390.1:0-11398 GCA_014899125.1 Orchestia grillus
TGCTTCACTAATTAATTCAGCGAAATATCCATCAAACAAGATGGGCACACAACAATCCCACGTCGTGGAATAAATATGTTTTGTTTAGAACGGAGATTATATTTTTTTACTTCGTATCCTTCCCATGATGTGTGCCTCGGAGGAGCACAACAGAGGCGTTAAGTCCATTTCTGACTCACACAATTCATAAATTACATTTGAGTATCAAACATCGAAGACTTTTTATATCTTCGGTGATTGATAAATGTTCTGTTCAGAAACTTTTCATGTGTTGTTAAAAGATCCAAAGAATTCAACTTTTCTTTGACAAATGGGTAATATTTTGCAGTTCCCTGGACCGCGACGCGTATGACCAACTGGGGGTGTTGGCGGGAACTGTGCAGCTGGGGACCGTGGCCGAGGCTGACCCTCCTCTCTGGTACCTCAGGGGATCCCGGCTCAGGAGGTGAGAGGTTTCATGACAGCCGACAAAATTTATCATCGGATGTAAGTTGAGATTATTTTCCGTGTCAGGGTCTCTGCAAGCTTGGTTTAGAATGTGAGGTAGAGTAAAAAAATGTTTCCATTTTGTGGTTTACGATCCAACACGTTGGTATGTTGTGATCAGGTAATCAAATAGATCTACGATATTTCTTTCCTAATCGATACTAAAGCATCTTCACGATATGCGTTTTTTTCGTTTGCCTTTGATATAGTGTCAAGAATTAATACAGTCGCACAAGCGGCAATATCGTATTCAATTTTTCTTTGTTTCTGGCAGACCGAATGTCGGTCAATTATTTCTGTAATTTTGTAAATCAAATGTCTAACGTTAAACTACTCAAAAGTACACATAAATCTTATTTTTTCGGTTGCTTTACAGCGCGTTCAGCATTTTAATGTTGTGAATGTTGAGGACGTAACGCTTGTCTACGATGGGTTCATGAATGGATGGCATCTGTAAACTAGGACACACATCGCTTGTTGAGTAGACTTCAATTTGAAAGAGGTTTTTCAAAGCGTTCGTATTGTTTACGTAGAGTTTCACTCAGATCTGTCGTTCATTTTTAAATGCATTTTTAATCGATAGTAGGATGAAGGTGCTGAAAAAACTGGTTTGCAAATAGGTACGTTGAATGTATGATGCATACGATGCAAAGTAACTGTAAATGTTCCGAGTAATCGAATATCGTTCAGTGTGAGCAACGTATACGTAAACTCAATTTTTTCTTATATTGTCTTCAAGTTGATGGAACATTGAATCGTGATTATTTTATTTTTTCGTATCAGTCCTACCAAACTGAAGAAATCAAAATTGAAAATCTCTCATTTACAGTTGTGGAAAACGTCCTGGACACTTAGGTATGAGCCAATCAAGTTGTATAAACTCAGGCTCTTAGTGTAGAACGTAATGGTTGGAGAAGAATGTGTTGTAGTTTCGTAATACATACTTCAATAAAGTCGACTCCAGTTGTCTACTCAACTAAAATTTCTGTTCAGAAAGTAGGCTGCACTAGGATTTAATCATAATTACACAGAGTTTTTCACAAAGCCGAACCCGAACCCTCTGTTTCAATGCTAATAAATTAGCTACTGATTTATTCGACTGATTTGATTTTTATTTGTTTTCTACTTTAACAACAAAAGAATTATTTTGTAAAGTTCACACTTCGATTG
Organism: Orchestia grillus; assembly: GCA_014899125.1. Lineage (NCBI taxonomy): Eukaryota > Metazoa > Arthropoda > Malacostraca > Amphipoda > Talitridae > Orchestia > Orchestia grillus. The sequence goes on from VOMN01009390.1 coordinate 1,657, forward strand.
TGAGCTCCTTTAAATGTGCAAGGGTATTCAAGACACATCCTAGCTTCATTAAAATCTCACATGATTAGATTTATTGGATCTTTATTCGTAGCATGATTGCAAAACAAAATTAAATAAATGGGAACCTTTGAAATTGGAAACATACTTAACACAACGCGGAGTACGCAAGATTTAAGTGAAAACATTATGACTGAGTTCCATACTCTCAGTGAAAATCCACGATTGATAATACGGTTAATGATAACGAGGAAGTTAACCATTAGTGAATGCATTAAGAAAATGGGTCATTAAGTTTTAAGGAAATAAAGTCGTGTTTTTATTTTAGATGGATTTGCATAACTTAATATTATGGATTATGTATATCATTTTTTAAATAAGCGGCTCTGCATTTGATTTGTATTTATGAATCGAATAAAATTATAGTTAACTTGATAATTTAAAATTATTAATTTTTCCAAAACTTAAGAGTCATTTCATCATTTTACAGAGTGGCGCAGAAGTCACTTCACCATTTTAAACATTTATTACACGACCATTAATTCAGCTCTAAAAATGCGTTACATAGGAAATGGAAGAGAAAATTTTGAAGTTATTTTCTGTATTGATAATGCAAATTTGAAGCATATGTTGTGTTCAAAATTCACACAATTATCATATCCTAAAAATGCCGAAATATATCAAGGACCAACGAGCAAAAATAGTGGGAAGTTATTTCTCCAGCAATGGATCGTTATTTGCAGTACAGAGAGACTTTGTTAGAACATTTGATCAGCAAAGGCCTTCCAAACGTTGCATTATTGCACTGATTTCAAAATTCAGAGATTTTGGCCTACCAGCAAACAAAGAACGCTTTGGCAGTCCGAGATCTGTACGAAATGCATGTGTAACGTGTTTCATTGGCTGTTGCAGCAGATTTAAAAACGTCGATTAGGCAACGTTCCAGTCAACTAGGAATTTTACTAGGAATTTAGTGTTGCACATCTAAGAGTAGTATAGAGAGGGTTCAACTTGTGTGAACTAATCATTTCAGTATGATTTAATCATTTCAACGATTATTTTGTACAGGTGGGGTATGGGCGAGGCCGCGACGAAAATGTACCGCTCCGTGACCCTGCTCTCCATGCTGAAGAACGGAGATTTTCTCTTCCTCACCACCTTCTGCTACCCCGCGTCTCTGACACAGTGAGTGCTCAGCAGGTATTATTTTGTGGCGTACTCCAATGGTTCGCTATCCAGGGGGCTTTAATTCTGGGTGCTTAGAATCGCTGTGATCTGGATTCTCTTTAGGCTAGCGTGTTGCCATATGTCACAAATAATTGTCAAGGCTTCAGGAAGTTCTGCTCCTGATCTGAGTCTTAAACGTTATTCTTAGAAAAGACAACGGCATGATGAGAAAATACAGAATAAACAAACAAAAACTGTGTGGCGAGATATAGTTCACTGTCCAGTATATTTGGTATTAATGGTGAATGATTATTAATATTTGCAAACAGTGCACAATGCTAAAAAATTATAGTTGCTTTGACGAGGATCAGTAATTGGTAAAAAAGAATTGGCAATGAGTAAAAAGAAATTATGATGAAAATTTGAATCGATTATCAATTTATGGTGAATCATGTTTCATAAAAGGGAATAAGATCACCGAGTTTGAGAGGTAGCTTCATTCCTCTCTAAAAATATATCCCCTGGACGTTTTTGACTTACAGATGAGGGAAACATATTTAAGATTAGACATCATAGATGTGTAAACACATAACGGGGAATCAAGAATAAAATTCAGAATTACAAAAGCGATCCTTAAAATCACGATGGAACGTCCCCGTACATGACCAAGCACACTGTTGATTGTCGATACATATATACTGGTTACTATGAAAAAACTATCACAAAGAAATCATATTAGTTGTTTTAAAGGATTGATAATAATAACATTACACTACTATTGATTGCCCATTATAAGGAGATATGAATTTTTAACGTAAGAAAGCGATAGGATGGAATAACACAAAATATCACCGTAGATTACCATGATATTTCCGTAACCGCAAACCGGGGTACTGAAATTTCCCTTTGGATATTTGTACTCGTATAAGAGCGCACTTTCACAAAAACTCTTAAAAAAAACATAACGCTGTTGTATGTTCCAAGGGCTGGCACGCATTATTCTGTTTTGGTTAACTAAACGCTAATATGTCAGTCAACTGGCCCTTTGAATGTGCTGGATGTTCTGTTGGGAATTCTTTACTCCTATAATTTTCACTGTATGGTTGCTGAACACTTGTTGCATTGGAAATTTAGGCTTCATATCTGACGATGTTGTGCGGCAGCCTTCCTAAGCGGCAACGCAGCGCAACAGCTGCGCCAGGGAGCAGTGGCACGTCGTTGCAAGAACTCTTTTTTTTTGCATCAAGAACTTTGACGATGCTTCTGATCTTCATCTTCACACTTGGGGGTTCTTGATGACTTCTTCAAGAACTTACAATGCCGGTGACACAAGTGTGGTTCCAAAGGTGGAGGCTCAAAGATGATGAATTACCAAAATTATGCATGCCGGTTAGAGTAAATTAAACTCATGTGCATTAGACAGACTTACAGGGTCGCAATCACACGTCTGGGTCGCTACGGTGACGCTGGTAAGCTGAATCTTTCTCACCCCCTTCTGTCGGAATTTCATATCTACGCTCCTAGTGGCAGCTGAAGTACATCCTCAGTGGAGATGTTGTGTCTAAGTTCTGGCCAAGCCACAGGAATTCAAGACAAAGGCCTAGTCTCAGGTACAACTATCACACGTCATCCTTCGCACATGTCTTTCAATTTTTCTTCTTATGACTCTTCCCTTATTTCATGATGCTAAAATGCCAACCATGAGAACTTTTCTTTCACTAAGCTTTCTATTGGTCACTACTTTTATCCTGAACTCTCTATTATTATCTTATTTTTCCCGTTGCCCTTTGTTGATACCTTCTACTCGTATTTTCTATCCTCTTCCTTTTGAATCCCTCACTCTGTGTTGATAATTTTTCATTTTGCCTGCGCTGTTCATCGGTCTTGCCACCGTTTTTCTGGATGTCTTCCACCGCATATAATTTGTATTTGACTAAATGCGTTATTGCATTCCCCANGGCGGACGTCGGGGAGTGCGGAAGCCTCCCGTCACACATATTTTTCCGCTGCACAGGTCAGTGTTGCGGAATAGAAATTTTCAACATGCCGTCTGAGGACTATAAATAATGTTAACAGATCATTCGCCTACCTTCCAAAACGTGGGGGACAACCACATATTGTTAAATTAAGGCCAAATTGGCTAAAATAATGAAATAGTGTGAACTTGAATCTAATGAAAATTGTTTCAGTTACTGGTAATTTTCCATTTTTTTCATGCGATACAGCTCGGTCGATTTGCGTCTACTCCTAGCGAAATTCTTAACTTTTTATGCAAAGATGAGCTCAAGAAAAAGACAAATAAGTAATTTGGCGTAGTTGTGTATATTTAATTTTGATGCTTACATTTCTGTTTTCGATGTAACTTTTTGAGTTAACGAGTAATAATTTGTAGATGCATTCAATCAAGAACAAAACTTTCAGCGCAAAATAAAAAGTTATTTTCGGAAGACAACACAATGTATTGATTAGTCGACTAACTCGTTTCCTGACGAAAAAATCATTGACTGAAATTTCATAATTCACTAACCATCTTGTATGAATAAACGATGTCGTACTCATAATTTAAAATCTGCAACAAAATTCTTTTCTGTCTCAGGTTTGAGAAACCATTCTTGCTTCGATTTCTTCAGAACTCCACAGCGTTCAGTTGATAGTCACAAATGCTTCATTGTTGAAAAACTGGTGCTCGATTAGCCCCGAACTCAAAGTATTGATGGTATTGAACATTTATTTATCACATGTTATTTGCAATTAGCATCATTATTTAATAAATTAAAAAATTATTAACAGCGAATAAGACTAAAGAGAGACACTACCTGTGGGTTCCAGTGAGCGACTATGCTTTTGAGGTAAGTCGGGTTGCCTTGATCTCAAAAATTATCGCATTTACCCGTCTTTGTTAGGGAATGTTATAAATGTGTGCGTTGTGACGTGAAAGTTACGTTAATAACTTGTGGAAGCATTCTGTTGCACAGTAATTACAGTTGTTAAAAATTCGTTGCACGTGTCGTCTTAGCGGTATTTCTTGATGTGGGTCTAACATACCTGGACTCACGTTTTTCTTGCATGTAGGTGAATGGATTTTAAAGCAAGAGTTTCAGTTTTTAAGCGGATAAAAATTATAATGAAAATTACTGTCTAATTTCTCCACTGTCTCGCTTAGACAGTGGAGTAAGAAGTACTGTCTCGCGCTTTTTACTCGGCCACCAAAATAACTGCTGTTCTAGTATACGAGCATAGGTAACTGTGTTTTCCTCAACCACGAATCAATAAAATTGGGGACATTTTCGCAGGCAGCTTTGGTCAAGAACTGGTAACCCAAAAATTGTTACGAGTCGTCCAAACACATGGCCACCGTCACCTGGTTTTGTAATAAATATTGCATATTTCATTTCATATCAACTTTTTTACAAAAATATACATTTTGATTGTGGGTTGAAAGCAGTATGCTTTCATTGGCAATGTTTCTATGTATACTAATTTCGTTCCAAACACTAGCCAAAGTTAACGACTCATAAACTTTTTGATTTATTTCCAAGCGTTGCTGACTTATTTTTGGTCTTTGTCATGAGGTATATCGCTGTAGTGGAACGCTGGCCGTCGTTCAATACAGGAAATGAGGAGTCACAGGCAAGATCGTTCAGCAAAGGGAACAGTAGGGGAGATTCTCCCAGTATCATCATTTTGGCTCTATCTGTACCCCAAACTATTCCTTCGAGTACTCGATCGTCACAGTACACAAAATATTGCCGCTTTACTCAAACAAGAAGTTTTTTAAGGTTGTGGCTACCAGTTGACCACTGGATGACCAACACTGCACCGTTTGTATTAGTAATTCAGAACTGTCATAACCCAACAAACTTTTTTTATTTTAGCTCACTTTCTGCCACCTCCTCTATCTGAACGAATACAAATATAGGTTAACTACATCTTATATCAATGTCTTTCGATACTGACAGACTGGAGTCCCATTTTTTCAGTGGACTGCACCGACCAAACCTGATGGAACACGGACATGCTTAGATCACCACTCTGTAACGACGTTGATTCGGTCTGATTCTTGGAGAGTGGTTGTCCTTTTTCAGATTGTGAACACCGACGTAACAGAGCCTGATCTGTTAGACAGTTGCAATCGAGGAGTCTTGCTGAACTTTATATTCTCGTGAGTTTTGGTAACTACATTACTTCTGCTCTTGTTGCTGTCTTGCAATGTTTTTCTTTGGTACTTGCTACTCATAAATATTGAATAATCACTTTCTGCCCTGCATCACGGTGCTGAACAGCTGGTAGCCGCCGTATGGACGTGTGCATCACCCTGGCTGGGGGCAGTGCCCGCTACTGCACAGGAGACCCCTGGACGCTGCAGCACGACCTCTGTCCCACCAACGCTTACGTCGGTCGCCAAGCCGGTGCTGGCGTTGCTATCTTCACACGCAGGTCTCTTGGCTTAGATTTTTGCATTAAACTTTAACTGGAAATGAATTGAGAGAATCAAGTCACTTAAATGGCTAATTTGACTCATGCCAGTATATCTATCACGGACCATGTATATGACATCTTTTTGTTGAGAAAGTGTATTCAAGCTTTCGAATAAAATCCACATTTTACTCGAGCACAAAAAGTTTTTACATCCTCCAAGTATGATTTGGATTTTTAAAAGTTAAATTTTCTCTGATATTAGTACGCGTGTCAAGAACGGCAGGACCACTAGATTGAGAATGTACATGCGTGCCTCATTTTCCATTCCAAACAGTTATCATGTGTGTATTACATTCATCGGTGTTATTTCATGTTTTCTTCTTTTCATGAGGTTGATGAGGTTATTTATTTTTAATCAACACTTCATTTTTAGCTGACTGCAACATGCATCAAATATGATTCTGAGTATAATAGAATGAAACGGCGTGGGCTTCAAACACTTTTGAATTTTTTTTTCAATATTTTCATGTTGAAGATAATGATGTCTATTACGTACTTTTCGATGCTCGCTTCAGGAATTAAACAAACACAGATGAACAGAATATTGGAATCTTGTCATTAATAATTAAATTCCCGCTTCAATTGTGCCAATGAAAACTAAAACTCTAAACGCACGAAAGTCATCTCAACAAATATACTCAACTTCATTGATGATGTGTCCGATTTAATGAAAAAGAAACAAAGAAAAAGAAAAATCGTCTATTCCAAAATCAGTCACATTCATACATGGTACAATCGGGTTTTCAAACAGTAAGACTAGAGCCTTAAAATTAAGTGTGGAAGTCGAATTGAAACTTGAGGAATGAAGTGAACTAAATAAAGTGAACTATCGCCCACAACACCATACAACACCGTTTTAAGTTAACAAGATGTAAATTCCACAGTAAGTGCTCCATAAGCTCGATAATGGAATTGCTAGTTGGTAGCGATATCACCTCTGAGTTATTAGTAATATGTTACGGAAAGCCATCATGCGTGCTGCCCCTCTCGTGAGGGGGCCGCACAGCTCTGCTGTTTGTGGCTCGCGATGCCCTCAGACTGACGATTTAAAAAATGATGTCGCCAGTTCGCGTATGTTGAACATCGCCGAGAAAATCTTGATACCATTGCGTTGGATAACAGGACTTAGTCATCAGTTACAATGAAAATTTTGCAATACTTAAGCCATCCCAATAATTATTTGAAAATTTCCCATTCATTTTGTCGTATTTTAAACGTCTCTTTTCGAAAATTTATATTATTTTATATTTCACTTGACCTAGAATAAAGCGTAAAGGAAGAAAGTCGGGGAGAGACTGAGGTAGATCAAGGTTCACTGTGTCGCTTGAAACTCGTTCTATTAAGGGGCGTTGGACGCGATCTCACTCGCGTTAAATAGCGTTTATTTTAATTAATCATAAGAAGCAATTTTGCATAGACACTAGCGCTGTGGTGTGCTGGAATAATGCATGTCCTTTTCATGGAGGACTTTCCGTAGAAATTTCCAATTTTTATTTAAAATAATTACTGGACAATGATTTCAAATCTTTAGTGAGACATTGAAGTTTTTATTGATAGTTGCCTGAAAGCAACCCTGTGTCATATATTGTTAAATCAAATGCGCCATACTAATTTTGACAGGTGATCACGACTTTCTAAAACCATTATTTTGTAGGACAGTTCCTCAGATAATTCATACGATAGTTAAAAAATATTGGCTCATTACTGTGCAGTCTTTCATCTTATCCGTCATTTGACAGTCTCTTTCCTGTGAGCAGCTACTCAGAGCTGTGTCCCGTGCCAGAGAGCGAGGTAGCGCCCTGGCCGCTGGCTGGCCTCTCCGATGTCGACGACAACGAAGGCACTCCCCTCGTGGTGGAGCTGTCAGACGGACGGTGTGGGGACGTGAGCCTCAGCGGGGGTAAGGGCGCCTCCCTCGCTGTGCTCAGTGCCCTCCAGCGAGCCCCATGTCCGGAGAAGGTGAGCGAGCACCTTATGGATTCTCAATATACGGGTTGCGGAGTCGGAAGGTGTAAGGTCCGACTCCGACTCCTAGGATTCCAAAAATTCCGACCCCGACTTCTTAATTAGAAGACATTATTCGTGTATTATCTTCGGTTATCTTTTAGGGCTGAAGCTTGTTTATTATAAATATGAATTCTTAATATAAATTTTTTGTTTTTATGAATTCTTATTTAGCCTATTCAATTTATTGTCTTTCTTACCAACTTCTATTATTAAATGTTATTATTAAACTCTGTAATAGATAAAATTGTTGTAGACTATGTACTTGGTAACATTTATATACTCATTTTTAATATTGATCTACAGCTTATAATGTAGATCTGAATTTTTTTCATCTTTAACATCATTAATAGTTCCATACAAGAGCTACTACATTTATGAATTTATCAGTTATTTACGATGTATGAGTGCAGATTGCTAGCTATTGTGCGCTGTAGTTTCCTTAGTTTTTTTGTGATACAGGGTGGGCAATAAGTACGGTGCCCTTCTTGACAATTATTGCCATAAAACTATTGACAGTAAAAATATCAGGTTCATTCAAAATGAAAAAGAAGATTCTAAAGTTTAATGTAAATTCAAGTGTGGAACACAATATCCTTTACATGGCCCCCATTATTGGTCAAACGACATATTGGTCATCAGCAACACTCGCCGCAACACGCTGAATGGAAGCGTCAGTTCGAATGGTTGACAGTCTGCCACAACGAAGTTTGTCTTCTGTTGTCCCTGTTTCTTTGAATTTTAACACTAGTGCTTTTATGCACTTCTTCGAAGGACTTAATTCATTTCCAAATATTCTTCTGTGATTTCTCTCTACACTAAGAACAGAACCATTATTTTGAAAGTGAAGTTCAACAATTTTTACCCGCTCCTCTCTCGTTAAACGTATTTTGAGGGTTATAATTTTACGACTTTTAAACTCAATATGTAATTATTGTAGGTAGCATTTATGGATTAAAAAACATCAGAATCTCTTCTTCCATTGTAAAGGAATTTGATATTTTTATTATTCGTACTTTTATGGCAATAATTTGTTAAGAGGGCTTCCTTACTCATTGCCCATCCTTTGCTTTGATAATCGACTCTATATAATAAAACGCCAAGCGTCTCCTCAAACTAGTGGACGCTACCCTCTAAAAATGGCGGAACGAATGATATTAACTTCTTAAGATGCCTGTTATTTACGGTAACTCTAACTTGAAACAATGTTATTTTCAATATTACTGATACGGACTGCTGTAGCTGACATTTTTACTATTAGTGTAGGAATACGGGCCCGGGAATTTTGTTCTATGTAAATCCTGAAGAGCGTGATACAAAGACGGACGGACAGACGGGCTCGCGGCCGGAAGGACCAATTCAACTACCAATTAAGCAAGCAACACTAGATTCGAATAAAAAATCCGTGTCCGACTCCAAGCATTTTTATGAGTCCGACTCCGACTCCTTCCATGAACCTCCGAGTATCTAACCCAGCTCGCTATCTACATAATTCAAATTTGGCCTCAAGTCAAGTTTACAGTATCGAGAGAGTGAGGTTCAGCTGAATTAAAAGCGTAATATAACTTTCTTCCAAGATGAAAATTAATCTAATTAATTAAATTACGTGTACATTAATTTCTAAGAAAAATTTTAGGGAATCCTTTATACCTTTTGAAAATTTAAATATAGGATGAAATTAATTCTTTATATGTATTTGCAAGAGCCACCTGCGTAGCCGTGCTAATTCAATTGACATATGGCACCGTAATTAAGAACTGCGCTGCCCTACTGTATTGCTAGAGCTCAAATTAGGAGGCCCTCAGCTCAATGAGCAAAAATGTTCCATTTTAAAGCGCTCAAAAGTTTTTGCAATGCCACATGTTTTCTTTAGGAATAAAAATTTCAACCGGTTGAATACAATATCAGAAAGCTGACTGCGAACTAATTGAAGCTATTGTATCGAACAGCAATCGAATTATTGCTGCTCTATTAGGTTATTAGGTTTTAGTGTATTTATTTTTGTTTTCTTAGAAGATTTATCATGAACATGAAAACCTTGTGATCACAGCGTACTCTATACAGGCCTGGCCACCGTGCAACTGAGGTTCGAATG
>VOMN01009391.1:0-25571 GCA_014899125.1 Orchestia grillus
GTGTTGGGGCTCCTTGTTTGTGTTGGGGCTCCTTGTTTGTGTTGGGGCTTCTTGTTCGTGTTGGTGCTACTTGTTTGTGTTGGGGCTCCTTGTTTGTGTTGGGGCTCCTTCTTTGTGTCGGTGTTACTTGTTTGTGTTGGGGCTCCTTCTTTGTGTTGGTGCTTCTTGTTTGTGTTGGTGCTACTTGTTTGTGTTTACGCGGCTGGCTGCTTGTGTTGCTCGTTGTTTGTGTTGTGTTGCTGGTTGCTTGTGTTGTTGCTGCTTTTTGATTGTGTTACTCCTTTTTGAAGTAGGCCAATTTAGCTATTGCTGTTGCAGGATGTCCATAGCTGATGCTCTTGTTACCAGTTCTGTTGGCGCTGCTATTGCTCTTGTTACCAGTTCTGTTGGCGCTGTTAATGCTCTTGTTACCAGTTCTGTTGGTGCCGTTAGGGCTCTTGTTACCAGGTCTGTTGGCGCTGCTAGTACTGTTTTTACCAGTTCTGTTGGTGCTGCTGGTGCTCTTGTTACCAGTCCAGTTACTGCTGCTAGTGCTCTCTGCACCAATTTTTTAAAGGGTGTTGTTCAGTTTGTGCCACTACCGATGTCGCTAAAATCGCCATTTTGTCGCTGCTGCCAGCTAATCAACTGAGATTTTTGTGCAATAGAACAATACAAACCAATCCATCTATTCATGGTTTGATAATTCGTATGTATCGATGGAATTGGCTCAGTTTTCTGCTTATGGATAATCACGGCTGAGCCCGGGCTCGCGTTGGTGCTGCTTCACCACTCGAAATGTGACCGATTATGTACGAGAAAGCCTAGTAAATTATGGGATCCCACTTTTGTAAACGGCCGCTTCCTCATATTAGAATGAACGATCTTACTCCTGTACGTGAAAATCAATGACTGTCGGTGAATGATTTTTCTCTATATTATCAACTTCTTCTAGAAGTGATGGTGGTAAGACAACACAGGATAGTACAGGGTGCGAGGGCAATTTGAGTTTTTTAGTATGTTAAACGATAATGTATTAGCAAGAAACGCATTTTTTTAAAACACGTACTAAAAATGTCCTCAAATTACCCTCGCATCCTGTATGATACTACCTGTTATTTGGCTTGTCCTGCCCTCCTGTTTTAAGTCAACTCGTGTGCCTGTGCGTGATTGTTTCTGGTGGCATGGTACTTGGGTAGTGAACCAAGAAAGGGCCAAATGGCTCGTTCCTGGTGCCATTTTATATTCAATTGTACTCTATTTCAACTTAGACTAATAATAAACTTTCGGTTTAAGCAATTACGAACTCAATTACTGTCACGTAATGAAATCAAAGTTTGGAAAGTGTATGTTACAGCGTGCCGGATGTTAACTCTTGAAATATCACAGCTATGACTAATGGCGAATATTAATCAGAAGAGAAACGTACTTCAATTTACAAATGCTCGAGAAGGAGTCGCTCAAGTCTTACGTTTAAAAACGAACTGAATAGTTTGAAGCAGAAATAATTTTGCTTTACACTATATTTTTTATTTACAAGCATCTCGCTCTAAGTTATGGTGGAAAGTTGTATCTTTTATTCTCCGAAGTGCCCCGTTTGGATAGAGCAGGGTAGGGCCAAATAATCAGACATATTTTTGCTTTATGGGAAGCGAAAAATAAACGAATTACGATCAGAAGTGTATATAACCCGAAACAAAATCAAACAAAATTGCATTGCTCGTACATCTAGAAAATAAAGGCTTTAACGTCCATTTAATTGTTAACTTCGCTTGTACCAAACTATCAGCGTCAGATCGTTCTGCTGCACCCTGCAGTTCTTGAACAGTTCACATGCATCGCATGCTTGGGTGTTTATGGGAACGATCACTGTTTCATAGTGCAGGGTTGTTTCAATTAATGAGATACATTGCGTCTGTTCCCTCTCGTCACTGATCAATTAGTATGGAGATAACAGTTTTTCATCATATTTTTCTGTGTCTAAATTCTTGATCTCATTTATGTCATAACTGTGAATTCTCAGTAGAATTTCATACCACCAAAGTGCTCATTAGGCGTTTACTGACGTTAGATATGTGTATATATTTGAACCTGAAGTCCGAATTTTACAATAGTAGTGTTTTGAGATTTCCTATGCGGAAGAAACTCCTTTAGAAACCAAAAGCAAATCGGCCTGTTGATGAATTAATACTGGAACCATTAAATATTTCCGTAGGTTCCGTTGGAAGAGTGATACAATTTTTGGTTTTAGTTGAATCCCCAATTTCAAGGTAGTGGGTGGGATCAAAAGCATCTTCATTTTACGAGTTCTTTTCTTTCAATATTGGCTGATTTACATTGTGCAATTGTTCAAACGGTCCCGATCGTTTCTGGGGGTTGAGGGTTGCGGTTCGATAGTGAAAAATTAAAAAGCAATGATGAATACGGAGGTGTATGAAACTACGTCTGGTATCCGCTATGGGTACGAATGGCGCGTTTTAATTAGTGTTCATTTATTTTTCGACGTTCTTCACGACCAATTATAGCTTCAATGATGGACGAGCAAACTTGAACATATCTCTCACATACACCACGCATTTTCATCTTTTCTGAATGTTTGGCATGTAGTGTCTAGTTGTCTTTTCCTTTGTTTTTTTACATTGAAGTTGATTTTGTCACGGTCGCTCAAAAATTGTGTACCGTAACTTTTTTGCACGGATAGTTTTTCTCGACATTTTTACGTACCGTAGAGCCTCGAACGATAATTTCTCTTTTTATTTGCATTGGACTCTAGCCAAACAACATGCACGGGAGAGCTTTCGGTAATTGCATATATGCTCATTTTTTTGCCGGGAGAGCACGAAAATTTGATGCTTGTTTATTACTTTGTACCAATTGACCCTCTTGAAGCGCTCTGTGGCTTTGGCTTTTTGTGACTGGCTCATCGCTAGGAACTCGAACGTGAATATTATTGTTTTCCTTGAACAATTTCCATGTTCCGCATACTTCTGACGAGTTTGGCTCCTCTTAAAGGAAGTGGCAGTAGCGTCCAACGTAAAAAATTCGACAGCACAGCTGATGGCATCAAGAAAGTGAAAGTGCATTGAAGCCAAAAACCAGAAGAAGGAGAAAGTCTCGCAGCTCTGGGTGAACTTCAGGTCACAAAGCTGTGCTGGGCTCACTGTGACTTGCTTCCCATTCGGTGACCTAAAAGTAATCCAGTTGAGTTAGTCTAGATCGAGTCTCCCATTTTAGCAGGGCGGCTATCTGCGCTCGAGTTGAATTCTGACATAGAATGATTCTGTGAGCGAAATACGTATGCTGGAGTTGTATCATTTTCGCAATGGAAATCCTGCAGGTTAGGCAGCTATGTAGGAGTTGAATGTTTCTCAAATAAAAATTTTTAACCCCGCGAAATTGTTTAGGTTTCATTCTGATGATGACGTATTTGAAGACTGCCAACCCATCGTGCAGAGGGTGGAAGGTCCTTTCGCTGGATATTAATGGGATCTTCATTGTGTGATCTACTTTGTGCGTCTGTAAACTAGTTGAATGACAAGTTCATTATTGTTCGTTTTTTTTAGTTAGCCTCTGGGTGTTAGCAGTGGAACATTTATGCGATGGCTCGTCGACATTAACCAAATAATTTTCTTTCTTTTGAGTTTCACCTTTCACATCAACAACGTGCTGTCCATTTTTGATACTGCAAACCCCGAGTCAATATATCCTTAATTTTGACGGTTCAGAAGGTACAATAAAACTTTGATGAATATTTGTTTTCTTTTTATTCTGTTGTAACATAACACAATGAGCAAACAAATGAAGGGCCGCCTACCTACGAGACTATCGAAAAACGGCGAACTGTTCACTATGTCTGCTACATGCACTCCTGCACACGACGGTAGTGAATCTCAACACAACACACATGGTTCTATTCGGGCAGTACAGTCATGCCATTTCCGACGTTCGACTTTAGTGATAATTATCTCTAAGCATATCAGTCTTGACACGATGACTATCTCCAAGAGGAGTATTTTAAGACTTATTTGTCATGAAATGAAAAACCTAATCAGAAACAATGCGCTCGTAGCTAATTTACACACGAGATGAAGATCACACTTTAATAGGGAACAGCCTACGCACGCGTTGAATTCTAAAATAAGTTTAAACAATATTTACAGGAGGGAATCTACGTGATCCCTGACAAATTAGGAATATTTTATAATTTATCACCGATTAGAATAATCCGTCACCATTAGGGTCCAACAACCAGGGGTATTTGTTGGGGCATGACATGCAAGTGGAGAGGCGAACAGTTTCTCCGGGAAGCTCCGAGGTGTCCAGTTTGCAGTTGTTACCACCGTTCAGGCAAGCTGGGGGGCCTTGCACGGCGCACTTATCCTTCCAGGGCTCGAAGTTGGCGATTTGACTGATGGGAACGATATCTTGGAGCCAATAGAGACCTTGAGTCATGGTCACAAAGTAGACATCGTTGTGGTTCGTAAGGATTTCGTCAAGCCAGAAGAGGAAAGCATCCAGGATCTCAGCATTATTCTTGATGAACGCAGAGTGGAAGAAGAGACCCATTGGGGCACGGTTGGTGTTGTAGTGACGGTTGAAATTGTTTGTTAAGAAAGTGTAGAACTGATCGCCAGTGGGCTTGTTGGAGAAGCAAGAGTCTACCATGGCGCAGCCAGGAAGAGGCTCTTCATGCGCGGGGTCTTCACGTCGATCCATTTCATTCATGACCATCTCCCACACGGCGTAGGCACGAGTAGGGCAGACTTGAATATGTCCGTGGCACTCGTGAGGCATGCGGTAGTACAGAGTGTATGGCCACAGAGGCACGTCAGCCAACGGAGCAACAATCGTGGAATCGTACAAGAAGCCTTGTTCTTCCATCATCAAGAACTGGTTGTTACCTCCGACTCTCAAGTAGGGAGCTCGAACACCGACGACTGTCTGATCGGTGATGTTAGCAAAACGGTTAACGATTTGGCGAGCACCTGCCATTTCGCTCGTCCAGTCCTGGACAGTAGCTTCCGTCCAGAAGGTAGCCGAGTCGTTGTGGCTGTAAAGTAATATAAAAAAATACCATTAGTCTTCTGCGAAGCTTCTCAGGCAAAATTCCAGCTGCATGTAAAAAAATGCCAGAAATGCAGAATTTACAGTCTTTGTTTGTCTTACCTGATCGAGTGCACAGCAATTTCGTGGCCCTTGCGATGTAGTTCGCTGACGGCACTGTAGTTTGTGTACTTGTGGGACACGAAGAAGGTGGCCTTGATGTCGCAGCCATTGGGGTTAGATCGCCCAGAGAAAATGAGGTCGTAAAGATCGACGTTATTGTTATTCACGGCATCGTCAAAAGTGATCATGATCATCTGGGGGACATCCTTGGGGTCGATGTTGTTTGGGGTCTGAAAATAAAAGGTACAGGCTTTACCAGAAGCGACTGAGACGGCTTATCTATATTTCAGTAGTTTAAGAAACGAGAACAATTAATACTTGAAATTTCTCCTCCAAGTCAACTTACCTCTGAAGGGTTGTTGATACAGAAACAGCTTGGCAGCTGGCACTCCGTTTTGTCACACTGTGGGGCTCTGTTTGGATCAGAGTTGATGTCTGAAAATAAAAGAAAATAAACATTATCCTTGATTAAAGGACTTGTAATAAAATTCAAAATTAAAAAACTATCCTTAACGTACTTCATCAGGTTCCCTTTGGAACGATAGCATTCAGGTCAGAACAAGCTGAAAGGCATAATATCTTACAACCTCCAAGTAAGACTACTAATTGAGAAAATGAAGTCTCACCGCAGAAGTTCTCATCGGAGAAATCGTTGCAGTCAGGATTTCCATCACAGAAGACTTCACGAGGCAGACACGTGCCATCACCACAAGCGAGCTTGCCTCCCTGCAACCGACATATGAATTTACACGACGCTTCAGCCATGAAATGGGGTCTTAATTAGAAGTTATTGAAAGGATATTTGATGATGCAGTACCCTCGTTGTAATTTGTGTTTCTAGCCCAGCTTCGAACCTAACCTGAACGTTGAATCTCCGAACTCGAGGACTAGAAACATGAAAATGTACCTAACTCGGAACTCAGAAGCAACATCCCAGTTCCCCGGGCAATTAAGCATGACCCTTGCTTCCGAATCAAGAACTTGATATGATAATTTGACGTTATGTAGGTAGGAGCCAAAGTATTCCTTAGCACCAATATACGGAGAATGTCAAAATTTATAAGTTTCGTTAAAATAAAATTAGACTAAGTAATTACAAACTACGAAACATTCAACTAGACGTATGTCCAATAATCCATTATTAATTACTAAAACTTTCGTAAGCTTATTCACATTTAAAATTCACATCAAGTGGATCTGATAAAAGTGGCGAGCAACCATTAGCTCGAAAATGATCGTTCGATTGCTTTTATTTAGAGCGCTATCTTCGTTGACTGTGTGGAAAATCTATTAACCCATAAAATAAGGATCTATTATATCTACTGACAGCAATAAAGAAAAAGGGATTTTTTCATGATGATCTCTTTACCTCACAAAGAGGGTCCTTGGTAGAAGTGAGAGGCCTGACTTTCTTGTCTTTGGTCGTCTTGCCGCAGTTCTTGACCTCTTCCTTCCAGTTGCATGCTTGCAGCTCCAGATCAAACGCCAGGCTGGGAGGGCAGACCAAACTCTCCAGACCCTGCCGGGAAAAAATCGGTATGCTGTTTAATTCCTGCTGTCCCGTGAAAATGAAGAAAATTTAGTTTCCAACAGGCTAGGTTATCATACGACTGTTCTACAACAGCAGCGCAAGGCTAAGCGAAATCGTTCTTAGCTAGCTTTCCCATTTGCAAGTGCGGTTGTCGTGCGGAAAATACTTTTCATAGAAATTTAGTAGTAGTCAGTTTCCAAGTTCTAAGGACGGTCTTGACCAAGTCTTGATAGTTTCTTGTTGATAGAAGAACCTTGCTTGTCATAGGAAAATGTAAATTATATTCAACTTATCGATCGTGGCAACTTTTTGACGCCAAGGTAAGCACTTCGAAAGCAATCGACCCCATTCACTTTAGCGTGCTGTGGTTCCTATTGTCAGTCTTGAAGGAAGCGGCGGCGCCAACAGAATTGGTGATTGTGATGGTGTTGGCTTCTCATCCTTTGTAAGTGTCATTCTAGAATTGATAAAAGCAAGAGCGCTCGCCCTATTGCTGAAATGGTTGTAATTGGCTTACATTTTACGATATTAGTACCACCTGCTGTATCAATCTACTCTCAAGGGAGTCTCATTTTGTTAAAGTTAAGGAAAGCGACAGTGTGAGTGTGTGTCTCTTGGTGGTGATTACAATGATGGTGTTGGTTTCTCGGACACATCCACGCGCACACAATGCCAGTTGCTGACCTTTCTGTGAGGCCAGTCAGCCTGGCAGCCTACAACCCTCCATCCATACTGCCGGCACGTTGACATTTAACTTCAGACCTTACTAGACAACTTTCGGCCTCCCTGAGCCACAGCTAGAGTTGCTGCAACATCAACGGGGCCTAGCGTTGCTTCACACAGCACTTTGCTTTAACTCACGATCAGCCTTCCCTGACTCTTAAAATGACCTCCCTGATTCTTGAAATGCCTTCCCCGGCTTTTTAAATGCCTTCCCCGGCTTTTTAAATGCCTTCTCTGGCCCTTAAAATGCCTTCCCTGGCTCTTGAAATGCCTTCATTGGCTCTTGAAATGCCTTCCCTGGCTCTTGAAATGCCTTCCATGGCTCTTGAAAGGCCTTCCGTAGCTCTTGAAATACCTGTCCTGGCTCTTGAAATACCTTTCCTGGCTCTTGAAATACCTTCCCTGGCTCTCGAAGTGCCTTCCTTGATTTAAAACTGAAGGAATTTAAGTTACGTTTGATAATCTCTACTACCCATTACGTATGAATGAAAATCTCTACGAGACTTTAGACCTCTTATGCCATAGACGAACTACAGGGTGGCTTAAAAGTAACAGGCCCCTGCGTTGACGAGTAAATAGGATGCCAAGTTATGTGGTATCGTAATTAAAAGGNGTATTATATCGCGATTTCGTCTACTTATTTAGGTATACCAGAACTACGGTGAAAGCTGAAAAATCTTTTTTTAGGAAATCCTGAAATACGCACTCCGTACTTAGTGGCAGGCTGGATGCACCTGTAAATTGGGACGAAAAAGTGAGAAATTGTCTTTGCTCGGCAAAAATTTAACTTTCCCTCTCACATCAAGATAAACTGCAAAGCTTTCACATTCAAAGTCACGCTTATAAACCTCTTGTGCAAAGAACTATTATTTCTCTGTAATTTTTCGATGGGCAAGTGATCGAATTGTAATTCTCATTTTCTACAAATTGTACCTCCGAACCCTGAAGATTCTTGAGCTTTATTTTCAAAATGGTTGTTGTAACGAATGTTGTTGTAACGCTTTCCATCCGATTCATTTAGCAATAATGCATAAGGCACATCAAGAACGATACAACCTGTTTTTTATGGAGCTTCATTGAAAAAAAAGAGTTCATAAAGAACGCTTCAGATAAAAACGTGTTTCGACCCCATGTCATAAATGCTTGTAGTTACAACACCGATGGTCGGGGCTGTTTTTCGCCAACACCACACAGTTTGAGACGGTGCGGCGCGTCGAGCGGGTTGGCTGAGGGTAAACTGGAAAATTCCGCCTTGTGAATGAGCATTTCTAAAAACGATTACATGTTCAAAACACGAGGAAGCTTCTAACGTACAAAATTTCACAGTAAGTGCTAAAAGACTTTTCTTTTTATGATGAAATTTATGTTAAACGTTTACATGGCGCAGAAGTGAAATACAGCTCCAACTACGCTAGAAAAGGCTATTATTACTCTACACTCACGTCAGCCACCTGTAGTGTAAACGAAATTTGAACCATTACTCTTACTTTTGCGGGCAAAGGCAAGAGTATTCCGTCATGCCGACATTCACTCATGTTGTTTAAATGCATTCTTAAGAGCTAGAATTGGATAATGCTAGGCTGAATTAGAGCAGATGTAGTTTTGTATGTGTTAGTGTTGGGTGCTGGCACCAATCAAAATTCAAAATATCGTAAATTTTTCACGAAAATATCATTATTTACGAAGGCATGCTAAGGAACTTTATTTTTCCATATTTCACAGCTGTTTCAGTTCTCATTTATAATTATTTATTGTTTTAAGACCCTGTGCTGAGAGTAATGTTTCCGAAATCTAATTCCTGGAATTGAGTTTTTTAATCCATTCGTGTGAGTTATTTGTTTAATAAGTAAGCAGTTTTTAATCTTTTCGTGATAAATTTATTTTTCAAGTTGTATAGTCGCCGTACATGACTTTGGAGGATCCCATTGGATGCATCCCCCACTAGCGCAGCGCCGAGACAACGCGTCATTGCGCTGGCGCGCTCGAACCTTGTTTAGGGCCGAAGCTTTCCGTTCACGGAACTTTCACCTCCGCGCAAATTGCCATTCTGGCGTGCACTGCTTCATCATTATTTTTTCATTCCCAGTTCGCAAGATTAATTAATCGGACGTAATAAGAACTTTGGGCCCGCAGTGATCCAGCAACTTCAAAGACCGTTCTCAATGTATTGGAAAGATATGGCGAACTATACATAAGAATACTTGCTTACGTTTCTCATCATTTTTCATTGCTCAGTCTGAATATTACGTAAGGAACTGTGAACATGAATAAACTCTTAGTTTAAGTAAGAAATTTACATAGTTATAGAAACAAACCGAGTTGTTCTGTTTATTTGAGAATTATTTGAAGGAATAGGTCTATCATCTACTAAGATTAAAAATGTTATTGTAATTCATGTAGTTTCTAAAGTGAGGTTAGTCTAAAACTCAACTGGTTTGAAAAATTTTCTTGGCACTGTCATGAAGGCGTTAACGTACATACATACAGACAGACACACACACACACTTGCAGTGCTGACAAGAATCAGGCACTTGCCTCATTGAACTACAAAAAAGTTAGTAATAGGAAAGCTTGAAACCTATCTCTGAAGCACTCATATCCAGAGTGCGTCATTGTGGTTGCATTGTACTTGACGTTCCTCAGTGTCGTCTGCCGGTGCGGACTTCACTTTATGGAGTGACCAATGAACGTAAATGCCTTTCCGTGGCCAGTATCGTGAGGACTCAGTAGTGCTCGTCGGATTCCCTTTCCCTTTCCAGAGATATTGTTCATGAAAGTTCCTGTTCCTTATCCTATCAAGTCACAGACAGTTATCGTACTCGGTGTACGATTTCTTTCCCGCCATGTGGATTGATCATGCAATGACAAGCAGTTCAGAATGTGTTGCTCCTGTGGGAATGAAAAAGCGAACACCAGTTCTGGGTATTCACGAGTGTAATATACTTAGCGAAGAGAAAAATTAGCACACGTAACGTGCGCAATGAAAATAACGTCTAAAATATTTCTCCTGTGGAAAGAAGTAAAGCTCACAGCCTGAAAATATAGTACCCTCACGTTAATTCCAACGTTTAAAATTCTCAGTGCATATCAGACAAAGTGAATGTGAGGTTAGAGTTGGGCATCAAAAACAACGTTAGGGTTTATGAGAACCAAGCTGCTATTTTCGTTTAATTCAACGGTGTATATAAATAACAAGCTGGGAGGCCTGAATGTAGCAACTTGGACTGAGAGGAGTGCAAGAGTCGTAAGTTCAAAAAGAATGAGCCAGGTCACGAGGGGGATAAAGACGAATCGAGAAACCTCTCTCTTGGCTCTTCATCGCCTTCACTTTTCCTTGTTTTGCTCTTTGGAAGTAGTTCTTTTGTTCTTTTAAGTCAAAATTCTGTTACGTTCTAAGTCTTTATTCGTGGACAGAAATGATGTGTTCGACTGTTGTGTGGGAGGTGACTGGAAATTTTTGTGGAAAAATCAAGCGCCAAGGAAAGGCAGTAATTTTGAGAATGACATGCACTATGGTATCAGCTTTATAGGTTGGGACCATAATATAATACAGAGCATCCTGAAAGTCATCATGGCTACGGTTTTTGCGGGGATGATGTACTTGCAACTCATGGTTTCTCGATTTCTAAAAATGAAAAAGTCGTTCATTTTGTAATAACAGTTTCAATTTTAAAAGTTCTTGAGTTCTATGCAATCTTAGTGCTTATATTTGAGATGTAAATGTTTAATGGCACTCAAAAACTGCCGATGACTTCAATGGAAGTGGACCTGTTGAGTAGCTGGAGCTGCAGTGCTCCACCCAGATCAATTCGCTACATAAAGTGTGTTTAATTTTTTATGGATATACTGTCTCTTCCTAGATAGTTTCTAGCTGTTAAGGTTATCAAGTGCACCATATGTTTAGAATAGGCTGTTAAGCAAAGTCCGCTTATTACCATTTACTCTTGCTAAATTACTTCTTTCAGACTTGCAGTGTTCACAGGATTACAAACTCTTTGAGTGTCTGTGACGAAAGTCTGTTTCTCAGACCCAGAATATACGTAGATAAGCTTTCGATTTCCAAGAAGAGTGTGACAGTAACACATCGAAAAGAGGCCTATCGTGTTCGGACTCGAGCATCCGTTGATGGAAGGATTCTCTGGGAGCTTCGATTAGCGGTTAGAAGTGTTGCAACGGGTGCTGTGTCAGTGTGCGTGCCGTGTGTGGATGTGTGCGTGCCTATGGCTTATGACCGTAGTGAGCGGCTAACGGTTTGTTCACTATTACGTCAGGTACTTGTAATGGCATTGAGTCTCATTACCTTGCTGACCTTACTTAGTGGGAATTATAAATACGTACAAATCTTTCTGTGTTGGACAGTATTGTAGAACTACCGGAGCATGAAAATTATTTTAAAATTATCAACCGTTGTTATGAATCTGGAAGACGAAAAAAATTTTTTCGTGTGAAAGTAGTGTACTGCTATTGATTCTAATTTTCATATAACTTGGTACGATAAAGACATTTATTTTAAACAGCGAACAAAATTGTTGATTCTTTGTGGTGTAGGATTATGTGCATGTATATATGACAACTAATAGGTGACAACCCATTTTGTAATTAAATACAGACGCAAAAATAGGTAATTTTATTAGATATAGACACAAACTATATTTTTAAAAGGAAATATATACAAAATTAAAACTATTTTGCTTTCAATTCAACAGACATTCGGTATTATCTTCATTCTCTTTCTGGCGGACCAAGAAGTATTCCCAATATTTTATGAGACTCGTCTATCAACCATGGTCTCTAACGTCTCTAATTCATCCTCGCTCGTAATGCATCTCCTTATGAATGGAGGAAAACGAAAAACTCGGAGTCCATGACCTGGTTTGGCCGAGGCAGTGTGAGAGACCAGGCGAGGACTAGACTTAGGGCCGGCCGTTGAGGGTCATTCCACACCGGGGCACCTTTCTTTGTCGCGAGGAGTCAGGAGAAAACCTTCGCCGCTTCCATCAGGGGTCACACAAAGTCTTCGCCTTACAGACCGGGCAACTAATAAACTTGACCCCTGACGATCCAAATTCATTCATTTTTCATTGAGGAATAGATATCATTTCTCTCAAAAAATGCTATTTCTCACAGGCATTTCTCAGGTGTTCTAACGAATTGTAAAGTTTTCCATTCCTGACGAGTAACGGCGAAAAATATGTCAGATGTCGCTAACATCAACCGAAGTATTCTGGTGCTACCATGCGAGGCTCAACAGTGGTTCGAGAGGGCTGGGGTTCTGTGCCATACATGGCAAACTGGGAATTAAAGGCCGAAAGACGAAGCTCATCTTAAATACCAATCTTAATGATGGCATCTCGTATACGAAGCGGCATCCCAGAGTGGCATTGAGCCCATATGGTCATCCAACCTCGAGTTCAAGTCGAAAGTTTTTTCTACTAGTTTTCGGTCTCGGTGACGCTCGAATTGGGTCAGTCTTTTTTTAGAAGTTTAGCGTTACTGAATTACGACCAATACAATATCTTTCACCTGATAAAGGCCTACTGATGCTGATGGTACTGAAACTAGACTTTTAAATTGATATCTCCCTATATTTTTAGACACCGAAATAATGTCATATTTCTGACGCGATACCTGTATTGTCATAAATCCCTACTTGATAACGAATTATATCCATGTTTTATATAAATTTTTACAGAATACCTGATATAAGGAAGATTAAATTTGTAGTTTCGATGAGTCCCTGCGAAGTCTTAAGTTCAACCACTGATACTTAGTGCAGTTTTTCTCCTTCAGATCAATTATTTATAAATGTTCGATGCACTTGTGAAACGTTGATGTGCAATACTCTTTCTCTTGACAACAAAGTTTGCATTACTACCTGGTATGAAGTTTTAGGGTTAGTTTTGAGTGTTCATCATGTTTTCATAGCAGAAAGACCCATTTTTTACACCCGCGTTTGGCCATTGCTTTTTTATCCTGTCGCTGGGAGTCTCATCGTGTTCCTTCAACGACCTCGCAGAAAGGAAGATCTGTTGATTTTTGTGTTTGTTCAAGCGAATTTATTTTTGTGATCTCCTGTCGATGCTTGTCTATAGTTCTTCATTCTAGCTACATAATCCGTCTGCTGTATTTGCACCGTAAGCAATTCTGCATGGACGTTAAAATTGCGTCGAGAAATATGTAGTTATCCCTTTAGAATAGTATCATCGAAGACACCTCAGATAAATGTTAACGCCTCATTCATTAGAACGAAGCCAACAAATGAACGGATACGATCTTGAATTGAGATTCTTTAATTCACCCTTTAAAGAATTGTGCACAATTATAAGCAGACAGGTACTTACAACTTCTGTGCACTGGATGACCTTTCTGCAGTCCTGCGTGCTGAGTCTGAAGTACTCCTGGGCGCCCTTGGTGGCACACAGCTCCTTGGTGAAGGCGTCTACTGCATCCTCGTCTACGGTCGTCTCTGCGTCAGCCGTCTGCCTCTTGACTCGTTCCTCCGCTGACACTGTGGGAAGATGAAAATTGCTTTGTTAGTTCTCCAATAGGAACTGCTGAAATGCGGCTGATGAAAAGCCGGCTCACATGACTTTACCTCGATGATGAAAGCAAGTTAGCCATAAGAAATATATGTTTTAATAGTGATTGCAAATGAAACACCAAACATTGAAAAACCTTTAGTCATCATGACTCATCAAGGCTGGTAGAAGAATAGTTCTACTGGAGCTGATGCAACGGAATCACTGATATTTCTCAAGTTTACGTGATACTGATGGAAGAATTTTTCATTCAGCCAGGTCACAAAAATAGATTTAAATTTCCCCATGACGTTTCAGCACCGTTTTATCTCAGCAACGCATATCCTTTCCCTTTCTCCAAATCCTGTAGCAGAAGTTCATGCTTTATGCTCACAGTTTGGGCTTCACAAGAATCCTGACATTACCCTACATTTATAGAAAATGTCCTACGCAAGTCAAAAAAATGTGCGTAACACTGGTTAAACATACTAAAGCGCGTAGCATAAGAATGAGGTTTTTACTTTTAGCATGTACCTTTGTAAATAGCTTCACGTTATAATACCCTAATCAAGACCTTTTTCACTCTCTCTTTTTAGCTTATGGATTTCCATTTTAGTTTTAGGATGCGTTCCTGCCCCAACCATGAAGTAATATGTATGACATTGGTACAGTTTTAAATTACTTATCCAGTTATTTAATCTCTATTTGTGTCAAATTATATGAAAAGTAATAGCATTGGTTTCGCAGCCCTGAATACTCGCTTCTTTTTATTTGGAAAAATTCCTACGGATTTAACTAACTACGATGGAATCTATACTGTACTATTTACGGGTCAAGAATTTTTGGTTAATGCCAAAACCAATACTTAGTCAGTCGGTAAGACATTGTTCACGGTATTGAATGAATGCAAAATCTGCTGCCGTGACATGATGAAGGGTATAAAGGAAGAAAGTGAGTGCAAGCAAATGTGTATGGATAAGATATACTATCCGTGATCGAGAGAATGGAGAACGGGTTGCCGCGCCATGGCTTATGGACCTTTAGGCAGTGGAAAGTATTTAAAGCCAGACAGACAGCGACGGAGCAGAGGCTAAAAATGCTACTCAGACTCGCATATTATAATTGATTCATCATTGTGTGTGACAAAGACACTGCATGTGAACGTGAAGAGCTGGTTTATTGCAATTTCATTGAAGAGATACACTACGTATTGCGAAGTCTACTCGCAAGATATTAGAACGAAGCGTGCAGTTAAGCCAAGTGAGACGGGCGGTTTTTTAAGTGCGTCACAGCTAAAACCACTGGAAGGTTCCTGAGACGACCGGACTCGCCGTTGGCCTTGGTTCATTGAACCGCAGGTCGGTTCCGCAACACCATCTCTGAGCAACCGGTCCTACTGCATGCTGGGAGGAGCTTTACTTTTTAACTCTTACTCGTTTACCAGGAAAAAACTGTTCCACGTTATACTAGAGTCCGTATATTTACGAGTTCCCAAGCACGGCGCACTGAGCGAACGAAATATTCGGAAGCAAAATTCAAATTTTGAAGACGTAAATGCTATTCCTAATACTTGAAACGGAAAATGTTGAGCGAGCATGCTATTTAATATTTCGGATTTCCATGAGTCAGACTCCATGACATATCATGTAATCGCGTGTGATTTAATTACTCTCATTAGTTATTCGAAGTCTACGCTGAATATTTTTGAAAAATTTTATACTTACTATTGCTTAAGAAATATAACATTATCTAATTTTTTTCTCCGTTCGCTTGATTTAGTCAATAATTTCTCGATTTATGCCACTATCATAGGGTCACATTCTCATAGCGGCGTTTAATTTAGCGCTAATTTTCCGCGCTTAACACATTCGTTGTTACCGTGAAAGTTAGTTTCGTTGTTCCATGCTATCGCGATGCTTTGTATTAATAAGCATTAAAATGTCTTTATTCATATCGTAACGGTTTTACAAAGTCGAAGCACTCGTAGCCCATACATAATTGGGAAAGACGCACATGTGCGTCAAAGACAACAGTTAGACATAGCATAATAGCAGTTGGGCTGAATGTAACAAAATACAACTCCATGCACATCACGTGCGTCATGTGGCAGCGAACGTGTGAACGTGTTTAGGTCACCTGGGCAAGTTACGTGTTGGAACTCTATATTACGATGTTACAGCAGTGTATTTTATGTAAGAGGATATGGCAGGGCGAGTATATAAAGCATTGTTCCTTGATGTTAAGTTTTACATGTATGATCTTAAGTCCAGCGTGATCCATTAACGTCTATCCAGTGACTGTATTTACCTTTTATAACAATTTGGTTACTGTGTTGCCATAGGAAACTCCTACATAGAATTTATACCATACAATCAACTATATTCCTTAGCTATCAATGCTCGCTTGCATGATGATTACCTCTAAAGTAGTCAAACTTAGATTTGTGCTTTATATCGATTGTTACTATTGGATGCAATTAATTGAAGTAGCTCAGTATCTGAAGCAATAAAAAGATCACTACCTACGCTGCGTTGTAGTCTCCTTCACGAGGTGGGTCGTATGATTGCCTAGCTCCAGCTACGTATTCATCCTATGCTCTCGTGCATGGTCCGTGTTCATTGCTAGATTATTCGCTTTGCAAATTTTTATGAGAATCAGAAAGATAATCAAATTAACTCAAAGAAGCTCTCATGGCTAAATTAAATTTACTGAGACCACCGCATTTAGGCTGCTCAAGTTGTGAGAATTTGACAATGTTTTGATATGCTCTGTTTCCATAAAAATTTTCGTTGTATAGTTATAGTGTTCCATAAAGCGCCCTGAATTTGATTGCGCATGTTCTTAATATATTTGATGTTTCTCTTCTCTAAGAAATTTAATCTTGAGTTCGCACTTTTCATCATTCTACGTGTGGGAATGCTTGCTGCAGCTTGCAATTGAGCAAGACGTGAGGTTCGTGAGAATATTTTGTTAAAATTCGGCGCCTTTTTTTGAAGCATTCCTTTGTTAATATAAGCACAAAGCATGCGAAAAAAAATCGTGAAAGCTAAGAGTTTGCAAAATAGCGAACAGTTCATCTAAACTGGTATGATGCTCACTTCTAAAAGACTCCGTCAATTGATCTAGAGGCAAAGAACAAGAAAGACTACGGAGAATGGGATAAAGGCAGAACGGAGTTAAAACGATAAGCGAAGTGAATGATGGGCGATAGCAAGCAGAGGTTATGTAAGGAGAAAGGTGAAGTCGTGCCCGGCTTTTGGCGAACCCTTGGCTGGGTGTGGCTCTTTTACGCAAGGGAGGCCACAAAAATGGATATCAGGAAATATATTTACTTGACAGGAATAAAAAAAACTTGGAGCCTCGATTGCACAATTTTTTCTCGGTCTCTACTGAATTTCAGTTTCTGAATACCAGTTATGTTTTAAAAGTGATAAATTTAAAAAAATGTTAACAGGAACTCTGAATTTCACAGTATTATCAGATCACAGGCAAAATATATTATAGCAGTAGAATACACTACGGACTATCATGTTTGGGATCAGAGTAAATTTCTATGAATTTATCAAGTTTTGAGTCATGTGAAACAATTTAACACAAATGTATTATTCTGTAATTTTTTTTAATTTTACGCTCTAACAGGGTCATTTGAATCATCATATATTGTCTATATATTTATAGGAAGAGTGCCTTCGTGGCCAAGCAAGAGAGAGAGAGAGAGAGAGCGTGCAAAGCTGCACAACTAAATTCGCTCCAGCTAAAACTTTTCAATGGATAATAAGGTTGCACAGACGCTCACACACTATTTGCTATCCACACGTAGGAAGAAAGTACTAGGATGTTGCAAAATGTGAAAGGTTTATTTGTCAATTGTTTGATTTTATATCTCTCAAAATGCTAAATTGGTTCTCTGATAGAATAAATAAGATTCAATAATGTAGTTCAACTGTTGTTATAAGTAATGCAACTTCCTTTCGTTGCAATTATTTCAAACTTACATATTGTGAATTATATAATTTTTCATACTAATTTTCTAAAAAAAATTTTACCTTGGACATTAGAAGGCCTACAGCTTCAAATAAAATTTATTTTTTGCTAAATTCAGAACACACTCAAGCAGGCTTAGAATACCAAGTAATTTGCGGATTTACACTTTTGAATAGTCCATTTTTTGAGCTTCAAAATTGAGTTGAGGATTCAGCTCCTGATTAAATCGTACAATAATTTGTCGGCCCCAAAAAAGAAATGGGCTGCCGCACGTGGGTATACGTTGTGCTCTTATTTTTTATCAGTTTTGAGCCTCCAGAATACTCGTATAGTGGGCTATGGTTCATGCGCCTGCACCCGTAATGCAATCATTTTCGAGTCTCAAGAGCCTGAGTTTAGGCTCCTTAGCCGAATAGCAGGCATGAGTGGTTTGTGTAGCTTCTGAACCTTATTACTTCGTTCCGTGGATTGAATCCTCGTTACAGTTTCGCCGAGCGTATCAAGAAGTCAATTGAATTTATCATGTTCTATTATAAGAGAATTCATTGATAAGTTATTGAGGTAAATGTTATTTACATGTTTTCCGTGATATGCTTTGCACTTTTCGCTTACGAACAAAAATGGCCAAATTGGGCATGTACGAGGATAAACTAAGTCGGAAATGTAAATGGGTTTACCGCAGTGCTTTTTGTAAACGGAACTGTTCAATAACTCATTGTTCGGTGCTACCAGCTGCCTGCTCGTAACATGTACGAGCACGATGCATTACGAAATTTATGAACAGAACGGATTTGTGTTGCACTACTTCGACAAAGTTAACACAATGTTCACGAGCTCGCTCATCAAATTGTCAATATCTGGCGAGTCGTTTTTGAGCGCCATCGGAATTCTAGCTCGACAGAAAGCTTAGTTTCCCGGCACTTCAAATCTGCGACGAACTATAGACTGCAATATTCGCGGAACAAAGGTTTCAACGTTAAGCTTTGAGTTGCCGGCGGTTGATGAGGCTACTGAGTCTGACAGAATGTGTCACTTTCTCTTTCAAGTACTATCGATCACGGACTGCTTCACGCGAGTTGTTCACGCTAACAGCAGGTAAAACAACAGACGAACAGCAACGACAGTGGCTCATTTGACAGACAGGGTCGCTTGTTCCATCCTGAAGTCGGTCGACGAAGCACCAGCTGTGAGCTTTTGTTTCAGCCGTCACAGTGATCGCCGTCTCTTTGTTTCGCGGCACTCAATCATCACCACTCTGAAGCTGTTCGCATTATTCCAGACCGCAGCGTGACGAAAAACCACGCAAGCCAGTGCGTGAACGATTGTAGGATTAGGAAGACAGGGGAAGAAAGAAGGGAAAACTTCACTGCACGTTGCTAGACGCTAGGCCAGCGAATTGAATTTGTGGGAGTGACAGCTGGAGCTGATCGAAATTCGTACCAAGGAAGCGTTCGTGAAAAAATATAGAGGTGACCCAGGAGTGAGCTGTAGGCTCTTACCGATATGAAGCGATGTGGTCGTCGTAGAAATAGACGGACTACAAACACACACATGGCACAAATATACTCACCAGCAGCGACAGCGGCGAACAATAGCACAAGGATGAATCTTAATCTAGACATGACGACCCCGAAGTCTAAAGAGAGACTACGGTGGCCCTCTCCCAAGTAGCGTTATATAGCAGGCGCGATCTCCCCGCCCCCTCGCTCTTCCCTCCAGGGGGCTGAGCTCCAACTCCTCCAGCCATCTCACGAATAGTGCACACGCATTTAATTTAAGGGTTGATTTTGCAGTGTCATATTCTGTCAGTTAAGGTTACCCGTAGTTGGGATGCAGAACGCTGGAAGCAGGTACAGGATGCTAAGTTACGGAACCCGCATTCAGTAATTTGAAGTCAGCAGAACTGCATCCATTAATTATTAACAGGGTAAGGAAAGCTCAATCTTTGGCAATCTTTTACCCATGGACTCTTGACAGAGACTCTTTCAGTGGAGCTTTGAGGTATGTTAGTACGTAAGTAAACGCGTACAGACGTGGGCTTTCAGGACGAATGTAGCTGTTGTCTACAT
The DNA here is from genome assembly GCA_014899125.1 of Orchestia grillus. Classification (NCBI taxonomy): domain Eukaryota; kingdom Metazoa; phylum Arthropoda; class Malacostraca; order Amphipoda; family Talitridae; genus Orchestia; species Orchestia grillus. The sequence continues at coordinate 19,971 of VOMN01009391.1, forward strand.
AAACTTAAGCATTTATTTTTAGCGTATTGTAGTTCTATTTTAAGGATAATTTATTTATTATTATTAGTGATTTATTTATTTATTAGAATTATTAGTGATTAGAAGAGGTTGTCAGCGGCGATATGTTTTGCTGTCAGTAATCGGTGACGGTAAAGTGCAAACTGGCGTACTTTGAATGTTCTTTTTGAGCACAAGAGTACCCGCAGAATGCAGGCGTGAAAGAGTGATTGTCCTGCACTTCTCTGAACGCTTCGTTGCAGGTCTTCTGGAATTGATATTTCAATAACGAAGCACTGTATATTAACACAGTTGAGGACCCCATCTCACTCCTTGTTTAGCCGAGACGTTTGGCAAGTCAGTTCCAGCTTCCCCACAACTTTTAAGCCTTTCCTTATGCATACATAGGTATGCCGCTACTGTTCTGCTCTCCCTCATGTGAGCTTTTTTATATCCCCCTTACGTTGAACTCGAGAAGGTAGTTTATATTGATCTCTAGATATTAATTTAATACTGACTTATCAATATGAACCTCGCACCATTCTCACTCATTCTTGTTCATTTTTAGACGTACGAGTAAGCTTCATTTCAGCTCAACGATCTGAAACTCATACCAACTCCTCAAAATCTACTCGAGGTCAATCCCTGTTCATTTGATGCCAAACCTACGTAACTCGATGTCACTGAGGGATTACTCAATACGATCTTGACCCTTGAGAAGCTCTAGGTCTTACCCCTGTTAGCATAACCGTCAAGAATCATAAACATAAGAAACAATAAACTCTAGTCTGAAATTATTATGGTTTCGCTGGAAGCTAGGGTGTATGCGTATGCAAGTGCGTGAAATATAAAGGACTGTTTATGCAAAATTTCAGGTCATCTAAAAGATAAGTTAGTCCTTGTAAGGCTAAGACATGAAAACCTTGAGCCCGCTAGATTAGCTGAAGCGCTGTAGTCAGGAAATAATATGAGTCGCCCCTCAGCTCGATATGCAAACCGGGATATCATGTTCGATAGATAGAAATTGCTACATTTGTTGAACATACCATACATGAAATTTTGTTATTATAATGCACACTACAATTACTATTCTATCAATATAACGATATAATATCTTATGTTTCAGTGAGTTTTTTTTTCAAATAGGGTCTTATCATCTTCGTAGTTGATAGTGATATGTTGCACCAGTTGACTGATTCGCATGTGACCCGCCGTCGCAAGGGTCTTACAGGGTATTTGAATTGCAGCGGTACTTCCCTTGTCTAGGTGGCTTGAAGGCTACTCTCTATTAAAATTTAGCGCAGTTGTGCGTTAGGTTCTAAGCAGCTCTCTGGAGCGATGGCAGTTGTCAGACGTATTCTGGTAGTTGTGCGCAGATTATTTTTATAGGCGAGAAATTGGCTAGTGGCTGCTTGCCGATCTCGGCGGGAATGTTCTAAAACTGACATATAAATCGCGCCACAGCAATGCTGGCCAGGAGACTCTGTGAATTAACTGCACCCATTTTTCATAGGACTACATTCTGTTGGCAGTAATTTTGAAAAGTAAAGGAATCCTGAAAATTTGTTTATAAAGTTTGGCATGAAGTATTTATAACTCAAAGGATATCGTGGCTTCACAATTTAAACGATAACATTGAATATATTCATTATGAGAACTGGTCAGCGTATTGAACAACGGCAGCGCAAATGCTGATCATATTTTATTTTTTGCTTCTCATCAGGTTTTAAAACATAATTTAAAGTGATGAGTAAACGCTTCAAGGTACTGTCAAAATTTCAATCATTGAGCTTCATTGTGCATCCAATTTTTTTGTAGATTTCGGATGTCAAATGCCCCTGAAATGCGTGTAAAAATTCTGAAAGTCAAATCTCTATCACTGCTAACAATCACGATTCAAATGATGGTCATGTGTTTGTTATTAAGAGCCCTTCACTAAATGCCTTTTGTTTTGCTGCAGTGCATGAAAATTGTAAACCAAAAGTAGACGAGACGGTTGAGTATCTTTGATTTGTTATATTTTGACACAGTGTGACTTACGCAGGGCAAGGAACTAGTGTTGGTTTCTGTTAATCTATTTCGATGCAATAATTGGAGAATGAATGCATACACAACAGGGGTGCTTGTTAAACAAACGAGCATATGTTTATTCAAGAATAATATCACGTTTGGCATTTTCCTTCGACGTCCGGGCGATAACTTTTATTCGAGGGAAGTATGTTACGGGCAGGAAAAGATTTTCAGTGTCTCATTTGCCCTCCTCTTCATATTTCGCACACGCCATGGGTCAGGGCAGGAGGCCTGAATACTTCAGATTCTTACTTGTTATTAGGCTTTGCTGTGTTTTTCGCTGGTAAACCAACGAAGCTAAGCTGTCTTGAACCTCTTGAAACGAGTTGCACCTCTGTAAGCATACGTGTCGTTTTGACATCTGCAGACTACATAGGGACATGTATTCCTAGGTTTAGTTTTCATAGCTCAATCGATCAGTTGGTGAAAATGCTTGGGAGGCCAAAAATTATATGCAACTTTAACTTTAGATGCTCCAGTGGAAAGTCAGACTGAGTTCAGAAAATGTGCGTTCTGATGCGATTTGATGGGACACCAACAAATGCGTAATTTTCTTAAAGCTTGGGTGGTAGAAAATGGGTATTTCAACCGAAGAAATAGAAAATGGGTATATCAAACGACGAAATCACGAAAAATTGAAATTATACATAAAATAGGTCAACGTATTTTTTTCATGGGTTGTTACACATAGCATCATGTGAGATTATTGAAATTTGTAACAAATTACGGCCAATCGTCCATTTTTCCAACTCATCGTCCATGAACGCAAGTGAGTAGAATTATTAACCGTTGTTACGACTGGTAGCTTCCAAGGAGGCAGTGTACTTATTGAAGAATGTACGACCCTTCACTGGGCAGTCAAGAAATTGCGGGAAGGAACTTGTTCGCGTGAACTAGTGCAAAAATGCACTTGAAAAGTGTACCTATACATAGAATAGTAATGATATCAGGTGCAGAGCTGTGATGAAAGCTTACATTTCCGTCCACGATCAACTGCAGGCAATCCCCACGTTTATCCATTTTAATTCTGACCAAATTTTTACCTGGGAGTGTCGAGCGAGACGTGCTCTACAGGCGTCGTCTAATAGCGTTGCCACACCATGATTCATCATAAAGTATTTGTTGGATGTCGTCAAACAAAATACCGAATTACGTATCGTAAAAGTAAGTCACATAGGAATGTGTTACATCAGCCTTTGTATATATAAAATACAAATTATACGGTATTCTGTCAACACCTAATTACCTATTACGCTGTGCTAAAACATTTCGCAAAGACCCTTATTTTGACGAATAAAATACCCAGAAAAGGTTAAAATGAACAGCTAAGCTAGCAACCAATAAAATATGTTCTCGTCTGTCGTTCTCACTGGGATTCTTTTTCGTTTTTTTTTGGCGTTATGCGTAAGGGATTTACCGCTCCTCAATCGCAGATTATTAGCCCACAATGAGTTTAAAATGAACCTGTACCACCATTCGGTAAGCTTTATCACTGGAGAGACTGAATAATTTCACAACACCCTGTCTCACTCTGTTTCGGTCGCCGCCAAACCCCGTGGTTAAAATTCTTCGTGCGAATAAGCCTTTACTCGATTCTTCCCGTGCGATTAATGTAACGCTTTTTCAGGGGTTGGAACAGTATGGATACGAAATGCTCCGCCTTGTTAATTTCTACTCGCTGTAGCAGCAGAGATACGAGTGCGACTGATTATTGTGTTTCTTTGACGCCATGTGTGTTTTTTGAAACGGAAACACACTTTAATTATCTGTAGTTTTCTCGAGTAGTGAAAACGAGATCATTTTCTGTGTCAATATTTATGCTAAATTGAAAATAGGCTAGCGGTTCGCTAAAAATATCGTTTGCTCTTTAACCTATGAGCTACACCGTCTCGTCTCGCATTATCTCGTTGAAAATTACGCCTACTTCTTCTCAATGAAGAAGTTTTTCCGTTCTTCAGATATTTTTTCCCATGTATACAGTAACTTACCTCAATTTTCGCTTAATTATTCGATGTACTCTGTATATTCTACTTCATTCTATATTGAAGATTGAGACTACAACTGAGATTGTAAAATCTTTGTGCCATGATCTCTAGCCATTTTCCTATTGAGTTACTTTTTTCAATATTGCTCATTTTGATTGAAGTAATAATGGTCAACGATATGCAAGGCTAGCAGCTCGTGTAACCGTAAACCAGCATGTTCCCTACAGTCATCCTACTGAAATATTGACTATACTATTTATCTCGCGTTCTGACTATTGCTTGAACAGTTCGCTGGGATTTTTCCAAGATGTATATTTATTACCTCACTAGTCATTGGAAGCATGAATACCAGGGAATTTAGCTCTGTTTTGACTCATGGGTGGAATGACGGCTCGGCCTAGTGAGGGCATTTTAATTCTATAGCAGGGAGTGCTTTAAAGGAAAATGTCTCCTAACATCATTCCTAACATAACTTACTGTGCTTGCAACTCCTTAGCGTCGGGGAAATGGAGAAAATTTACATTGCCCGCACGTAGGTCCTGTTGTTAATTTTGATTGAAATATTCAATGAAGAATTTTGGGCATCGTTTTCTAAATTCCCGCTCAACCAAATTGTTTGCACAGCGTGTCTGTTTATCTTCGTTAACACCAAAAATGTAATCGACATACCATTTTCAAAGCCTATATTTCAACGGATTTTCTCCATTAAAACGATAGCTATTATTGTGCGGTTACAGCAATATTTTGGTAGTAGTTTTGCCAGTTTCAGCAAATGATCCGACATGTTAATTTCCGCTCGCTGCAGCGGCAAAGAAATGCCCACTAGCGGTTTCAGTATCTGAACTTTTGAACTAGATTAAACATCAGATCTTTGCTACTCATACACATGATAACTAAAGTGTGGAGCAGTGGTGATTGTGTTAGTCAGGTGTGGCGCAAAAGCAGGCGGCCCTGCATATGGGACGCGGACACATAGCGGATTTCCCGCTAACCTTCACGCAACTTGCGGGGTTGGTGTCGTGGCAGACATGACTCGAGTACCGTTTTCCATAACTTTTACAGCCCTTTTTTTAAAAGTTGTTGAAACTCGACCGTCAATACTTTTTGAACGATTCCACAACCGAACAAACAACGACAATACAAGAGATACAAGCAATAATGCTTACTATGAAACGAACTCACACTTCAGGATGTTTATCAGAAAAATACCCAGCTTCAAAATGAGATCTGATGTATGAATCGAAACCTTCTTCGTTGAAAGGGTGCATAAAGTACCGCCTGTACGCCGTGATGCTCGTGGTAAGGTCCTGCCCGAACGTGGGACTGGCAGTTGACGCCTCGTGAGGAAGCTCGCGCCAGCATCACCTGCATGGGGCTGTTCCCGTCGAACGCCCTTTCCCACACCAGCTACAGTCATGAAAATAAGGGGAAACTTCAGTGTGGCTCACACACTACTGGTACGCTGGAGTGGTGACTGCTGCAGCCTTAGTTACTGTTAGTAGGGCCTATGTTGCTGTCAGGGCCTATGTTGCTGTCAGGGCCTATGTTG
>VOMN01009396.1:0-56572 GCA_014899125.1 Orchestia grillus
ATTCGCCAATTGCAGTCCCTTATTGATCATCAAGAAGTGGTATTTAGATCTGAAATGATATTGAAGTACTGAACAAAATCATAAAATTCCTTTCCAACACAAAATCGGTTAAAAAATAAAACCGACGCTACTTCTGTGTTCTACATATGGGTATTACCTAAATATCCTGATTTCAGAATGATTGGAGTCTTTGAATGAAAATCTGAAATAAATCGTAAGGCCTTTAATAAAAACCTTTCGTTTTTATTAAAAAATTCGAGAGAAATTGAATACCTTCAATTTCAACTATAAACGTATTACGATGATACTATTAGTAAAGCCAATCATTCCCACAATAACCTCTACGGATGTCCATGCTCACCTTCATGAGGGCGAGGCAGACCAGGGTGGCCTGCGTGGTGTCCAGGGCGATGGGCTGGCTGAACAGCGACACCAGAGTGTACGTGATGAAAGAACTCACCGTCGGCAGCAGCACGCTCACACCAACGAATATCCACGTCTTCCTCATTTAAAAAGCTTTTGGGTCAATGTGAAATTAAATCTAGAATGGTTCAGAAATATTTCGCTTAATATCGGGTCTCTGTGAAGAATAAACTTGAAGTTTTGAATATCATCTTCGTAAAATTTGCGGGTCGTTATTTTATTTACAATTGAAAGGGCAGACGCTTTTTTAGCACAGATACATTCTGGGTATGAAGCGTGTCTGAGAAGAAACGAAGTTATGTGTGAAAAGTATTTCGACTTTGACAAGATACAACAGCTGCAAGAACTGAGCCACTTTTTTCGGCATCTGAAATAACATTCGACCAGGTGCCCTCGCTGAAGTATTCTACCGTTAGAATCTAGAATGAACGAATCAATTTCGTGAAACTAATCTTTCGTGAACTCATCATCTAACCTAACCTAACCTAACCTCACCTAACCTAACGTAACCTAACTTAACCTAACCTAACTTAACCTAACCTAACCTAACCTAACCTAACTTAACCTAACCTAACAGGTTAGGTTAGGTTCACACTCCAGAAGGCAAGCTTTGGATGACCCAGATTATGTTTTTCAGAAAATATTTTATAGAATACAAAACTAGTCGTTGGTTCGTCATTTCTCAAGCCTGCAATGTGTTTTCGTATTATTAAGATATTCCCAAAAAATGGTCATATTACTGTAGACGGGTTTCAAGAATGTTTTATACGCATTTCAAGATATTATAACAGTACATCCCTAAATAGCTTTTTTGTAACAATTTTTCATAAAAAATTGCACTTCTTACCCCAATACGGGAAGCCGCTTATTACGATCAGTCCTGGTCGTATTAATCAGAAAGTACTGTACAGCACAAATACTCAAAGTCCGCCGACTCAAAAGCCAGTAGCTGTGATATAACACATCAATGCAGCGCACGTCTCCAAGTTTTTATAGCTCAAATCAAGAAGTTTTTAAAGGACGCTTTTACATTGACTACCTTCACGGAATTTTGAAGTTCAATTAGGGGCAATCTGTGGGTTCCGAAGAACGGGAGTCCTTGAATACGAATATCGGGTCATGCAAGTTTTTCACCACCCTGCCATTGCAGAAACGCGACATGAAACATGCGTCGCCCAATATCTTACAACTCTGGGGGTCAGTGGCACAGTTCTTACAGCTCAGTAGACACATGCGTAGCACAAGCCATGAGTCGCCCAAGATCTTTCAACTCTGGGGGTAAATGGCACAGCTCTTACAGCTCAGTAGAAGCACCTGGTCTCCGCATGCCGTTGCGCTCTAGACTGGATTCTGGGGCACTGGGTAACTTGGCTCACTCTCCCGCACTTTCGTGGTTTCACTTCGTTATGTCAAAGACAACGAATTTACTCGAAGAGAAACGGCTGTCCACATCGTCATGAATCCTAGGTGTGCCATCATTGAGCAACTGATGTAAGTCTTGAACAAAGGAAATGGACATACTAACCCCTCTATGATGTGCGTATACACGCATGCTCGTATGCCCTATATTAAGGATTACTCTCCATATTTTAAGGCTGAAATTTTCCCAGCTCATATTTTTTCATTTAGAAAAGAACGATGAAAAGTAGTTTTTGACCGAAAAGTTGCAGTTTTTAAGCATATCTTTACCAAAAGTAAACCCTCCTTAGGGCTCCTTATTTAAATATCGGACATTCCAAGTTAATATGAAACTATGAATGGAAGAAAACTGAAACGTCGTTTGAAGACTAAGAATATGATTAAAAACCAAATGCATTGCTGAGACCATAGAATGGCCTCCTTGGGCTCTCACCACAGCCTGCAGGCACTCGACGATTGAGTGACCAGAAAAATGCCACGTGTCTTCGCTGAGTTAGGAACAAGAAATAGCTGCTAGATAATCTGATTTTGCTATTTGCCCAATACCTGGATGAAGAAAGACATGGTGCTTTGCCTATCTTCCAGGATAACAATTGCCACGTGCATATGACTTGAACTGTCAATAATTGGCATGATACTCTTTCAATTCCAGGCATTTAGATAGACCAGCTAAATCCCCAGAGATGAGCCCAATTGGAAATTTGGGGGACCACCTAGAATGACAATTTAGACGACGAGAAGATCGTCCACGTATTGTAGCCTCATTGCGAGATTAGTTGATTCAAGAGTGGTTTGAGTCGACAAGGTGTACTTTAGGACACTTGTTGACTCAATGCCACTCAGAATTGCCGCCATTATTCGTGTTCATTGAGGTTCTATACCAACCTAACAGCCTGAGGTTCTATACCAACCAAGCAGGGGACTAATTCTTTGTCCGAGAGCGTACCCTTCCCTTTTTACAGAATAAATGTAGTAATTCCCGTCATTTCTGAGCGACTAGTTTATTCAAATTGTTAGTTTCAATGTCTAGACTAATAAGCAATGGAGTAGATATGATTATCTGCGGTCTAACTTTTTGATCACGAGGGTATCTCAAGAACGCGTCGCCACAATTTCATCGTCTGTTTAATACATATTGAATATCGTGTTTCTTTAATCCTAAAGACCAATATTAACATAACAATTCGATACTTACATTTACGGTACTTAATAATAAGCATAAATGTAGGATATTTACTAAACACGCTATGTTAAATCATCGCGTGATAGCAATTGTATTACAACACGGTGTGCTTAAAAGCACTCAAACATGTTTTATGGGCTCATGGTTTGATCTATATGTTAAATAAATTATGATAAGCCTTGACAAAAGTGTTGCTAACGAAATTTTAATATTTAAATTATTCAAGCCTTAAATTTTAAAAGGCATCTTCATATCTATTATTTCAAGGTCTTTCATTTTTAAGGTCCAAAATTACTCCTCATTTACGTTTGTGAGGTCAATGACTGAAAGTTTTTTTATCATACAATCGCTTTATTTTTGCACAATTTTGTATCATGCGAAAACGATTTATTATGTGGATTGCGAGAGTTCCTTACACTGGTAATTTGCTTCAATGCAAGTCCCGGCTGTTATAAAATGGTACTCTTATTATAACAGCTCTTCAGTTGACATCTTCTGTGAAAACCTAAACTAGTAGCATATGGAAACTCTGAACTATAGTTATTTAAGAGTCAATTAAGTCCTCAAACGAATAAAATTTGCTTAAGCCTAGCTGAACATAGTTTTAATTCCAAGTATTTAAAGCAAAATCACATGCCCAAGAGAGAACATAGTGTAGTGAGTAGCAGGTCATTAGATGTCCGGGGTGAAAAAGATTCATTTTCATGGATGGTTATTCAATTCAGATAAACGGTAGAAAATTAACTATGCAAGCTCCATTTGTTTTTTCTATTTTGATGCTTCCCATTGAATTTTCTCACTTTCAAAACCTTTATATTTTTCAGTATTCGTTGCAGCCCTGTTCATGTACAAAATCCTTTTTTCTCAACGTTGCCATCACTCATGTTTTCAGTAGTGCCTTCAAACGAGTCCTCGTTCTTTGAAGCTAACCGCCGTTCTGCATGCAATAACTAAAACTGAAAGCTTTAAAATATTATACACTAACGATTTCGATAATGATTGATGCTCTACATTAATCCTTGCAGGAAATGGCTTTGCAGTTTCAGTTCGAATACGCCACATACTCGAGCAGGTCATATAGCATATGGCAGCGCATGGAAGTGGAAGCTCAAGAATCATGCCAAGCACTACTGAAAAAATTGGCAATGCACTATAATTCAAAGGAAGAGAAAGTTCTCAGCAGATTCCAGGCTAATGTGCTGGAGGATTTCACAAGTGGCCTACATGTTGAATTTCTTCAGAGAGGTAACCCCCTGACAGTTAGAGAGCTTCCGTAGCCCGTCAAAGTACTCGTACATCATGAAAGTTTGAGGAGCATCTACATTATGATGCGCTGTACTCGACAAACAAATAAGTAATACCAACAGCAACGTGAAGAAATAAATTTCATGATCAGCCTGTGCAAGCAATGACTGGTTGCAATGCGTGATAGAGTGCAGGCGTAGGTTGTATAGATAGTGACTCGCCAGGGGAAAAAACTGCCAAGATAACACGCCCACGACAACACTCAGCATTATGAAGTTTGGGATGAGGGGTACGAGAGGGATGAGTGGCACGAGCGAGATGATTCGGAGGAAAGGATGCTGAATGATTTGCAACAATATTGAAGACTTTTTTGTAAGTTTGCGGGGAAGCTAGAGTGTAATTATTCATGATATTTTATGTGCAAGGCTGCGTAAAAGTCACTTCAGTATTTTGAACATTTATTGCACGATCACTAATGCTACTATAAAAATGCATTGAATAGGAAATAAAAGAAAATATCGCGAGGTTCCATTCTGTATCAAAGCTAAGCATTTTAAGCCTATTTTGTGAGCGAAATTTACACAATTATCATGGCTTAAAAATGCCGAAATATAGCATGGACTAAGTAGCAAAAAAAAAATGGAAAGTTATTTCTTTCGTGATGGATTGTTAGTTGCAGTTCAGAGGGACTTCGTGAGAACATTTAATCAACAAAGTCGTTCCAAACATTTCATTATTGCAATGATTTCAAGATCCAAAGATTTTGGCTCAATAGGGGACTAAGAGAGCTCTGGCATACCGAGATCGGTGCGAAATGCACGTGCAATTCAGCGTGTTTCATTGAGTTTTGCAGCAACTTTAAAAACGTCGACTAGGAAACGTTCTAGTCAACTAGGAATTTCACGACGATCATAGCAGCAGATCCTAACCGAAGAGTTAAAACTGTTTCCATATAAAATTCAAGTAACACAATTGTTAAAGTTTGCAGACCTTCAACAAAGATAGAACTTCGCTCGTGCATTTCTGCGGCGGATGAATGATGAGACTTTTACCTCACACCTGATCAAGTCTGATGAGGCCCATATCCATATCAGTGGGAATGTTAATAAACAAAACTGCCGATTCTGGTGTGATAAAAACCTTAGAACAATCCATGAGCAACCCCTTCATGTATTAAAGTTCACCGTTTAACGTGGCATAACGAGTGAAAAAATCATCAGTCCATACTGGATGTTGATGGGATAACCGTGACAGTAAAGGAAGATAACTACAGACACATGATACAGGAATATTTATTGCCACGACTGGAAGATTTGGACATGCAGAATTTGGGGTTTGAACTAGATGGGGCGACATCACATACAGTAAGAGAAAACATGGCATTACTAAGAGTTTCTTTTCCCGCTCGTTCTTTTTCGACCGTATTACGCGCCACACCCAGGAGGATAGGCCTGCCCTGTGAAGTGATTCTAGAGGATGACTCGCGGTAAAGCTTACTAAATTTATTCAACCTCTCTACGTACCTACGTGTACATACTATGACACTTGTATGCACACGTATCTATTAGTCACATCTTCAGTACAATCAATTGTACTGTACAAAAAAGTCGAGTAAAATAGAAAATAAAAAAAATGAATCGCATCGTTCATCTCTGCTAAATTGATGGAACTCAAGGATTTGCGGAGAGAAATCTGTCAGAAAAATTCGGGAGCAAACGAGATATTTTCTTCGACGTATGGCAGCATAAATTTAGTATAAAATTTGAGTACTTAACTTTAGGGTGATTTAGTTTCTCAGTTACTTTAAATCTCCCTAGCCACGTGGAATGCGATCTCAAGAAAGCAAGAAGATGGGACCATTTAAGAGTACTGTGGACTGCAGAAAACGAGGAATCAATGCACAGGTGTGTTCCCACGTAGGAATCCTTGCGCACGTTGTACAAACACTGAGAACGACAAGAAAAGGAATTTGCCGAAAAATAAGAGAGCAGTGGCTTAAAAAGTTTAATATTTTGACTCTTCATTACTTATTCAAATTCATATCTTGATTGATGTTTTCTAGTCAGAGGTGAGGTGGAGTCAGGGGTGGAAAATAAATTCAGACTGTAACTTACTCAAGCGATGCCAAAAAATGTTCAGGCGAGCTACGACGTATTTTAAGCAATTAAATGATTGGAAAATATAAATCAGACAGATCTAAAAATTGTACTCGTCGACACAATACTGTGTAACTTCTGGAATATGAAAACGTCAGTGAACCGAGGTAAAAAGTTTGTTGATCAAAAACGATATTTTTTGAAGTAAAATAACGTAATTTAATATTAATCTCTAGTTGAAGTAAAAATATGTAAATGCAATGCAGTCGTGAAACATCACTCTGCATGTCTTCCTGCTGAGACTGAAATCCCACCGCATGTGTTTACGCGCTGGCGGGTCGGCCGAGCGAAACCGAATCTGATCAATCGGAAGCCCAACCAAAGACGAGTATCGCATTTAAATTAGCAGTGTTGCGGGGTCACTTATGTTGTTAATAAATCTAGCCCATTATATTAACACCGACGAATTATTCCAACTGCTTTGAGTAGGATAAACTTTTCGAAAAAAAACTATACAGGAGTTAATCTGTCGATTAACTTCACTAGCGTGATGGAAACAGCGAAACTTTTATGGTACCAGTGAGTGTGGAGAAGACGACTTCTGTGGCTTGCTGTATTCAGGCAAGAGAAAGAATAAAGGCTTTAAGACATCAAAAAATATTGGGAAGGGGAGACCTTATAATGATCCATTTGCGTCACTGCTGAGCAATCCGTCTAGCATGAAGAACTCTTTTTTATAAAACTGGTTCTCATCACGCGAGCAGCCCGTGGATTGTATTTTTTTTCTTTCTTAACGGCTAAAAAGGAATCAAGGCGTAATTAATGTTTAGTGATTTAGTTTAAGGAAACTTTGGATAAAAATACCATCGATTTTTGAAGACGTTGCCTTTTGTTTTCATTAAAGTATGCATTACCGATAACAAATATCAGTTCGCATTCATAGACGTTTTAATGAGATGAGCTTTGTGCACAACACACTTCATTGCAATTGCAAACTATAAGCACATTAACTTAATTAAATGGAATTTATAAAATTTATTTCTTTGAATTTGGTTTTAATAAAATGTACTCAAATTTGGAAACTAAATCTTTTGGATTTTGAAAATAGCTCTGAATTTGAATCAGAAAAAAATATATTAAGGTCAAATTTTTCCGATATAAAAATCATCTGCCAAAAAACTGGTGCCAACTAAATTCAATTTATGAACAAAAATAATCCAAGACAGGCCATATTGAATGTCGTGTTCAATATGGTGTATCGGATCACGAACGAAAAGACGTAACAAATCTGTTCAATAATATTTTCGTTAACAGATGTTAAAACACATTTGATCGTGCTGTTCTATGCATACTTGATTCAATTCAGCTCATGTAACACATCGGAAACATTCAAGAAAATAATTTGTTTCTTTTTCGGAATACTTAATTTTTCGAAAAGTATGTTTTTAATAAATGGAGAAATTAATATATTTGAATTCATTCGCTGCAAAAACGTTAAAATACATAGCTGTATTAAGATCTTCCTTTTCATATGTAACTAACTATTTTCTTTTGCTTTTCACGCGACTGCGGAGTACTTCCCTTGGAAAAGGAAGTTTAAACCACACATTCCTCACAACCCCCACCACACCAGTAGTTGTAAGGCATTTAAAACCCAACGGTAAAACGTGTTGGAATGAATAAAGGTTCTTTTTTTCTCTGCGAACTTTTCTATACTCTTTAGAAATTGTCCGAGCGGCCACCGTATTTAATTGTGGTGATAAGGATGTCTCAAAAGTTATGGGTACATTTCTGTGTTATTTTAGTAAGATATCTTGGAAAGATATATTAACAAACAGTGCAATTTTATTTTGAACAGAAATCGTTTTTCTGTGAAAAACTGTATGATTTCCACAAAAAAAATTACAACGGGGATCATTTTTGATGACCTTTAATGTCATTACTCAAAAATTGAGCATGAAAATTTTATAGTTTCTGTATTTCTTGACTTTTGTTTAACATTTTACGGTGTAGACAACAGTATATATTTCTCGAAGCTCAACTGTAATATTATTGGAGGGTTTGCTCTGAATGGTTTAAATGCTATGTAAGAAATCATAAGTAATATGTTGTAATTGATGAGGCTTGATCAGAACTCCTTCACACCAGTCATGGCGCTCCTGACCGATCTGTTTTGGGATCCTTCTTCCGTTTGGTATTTATTGATGATATTGTCGAATTTACTTCATTCTACAAGTCGGCAATTTTTGTCGAGGATAGTATTCTCTTCATATCCTTTGCTAATGGAGACCATGTTACAATGACAAATAAATTATATATAGAGTTGCAAACCGTTTCGATGTAGCTTTAAACAAATAGAATACATATCAACATTGATAAAACAAAGTGCATGCCATTCTCCATTAGCAGGATACACATTTTCTGCGTATCAGAATCATAAATGGCATATTTGAAGAAACAAGCTCATCTGTATTCATAAGGATCAGCGTTGAATAAAATCTGAATTTTAAAAAGCGTATATCTCATATTGGTGCTAAAGTATCAAGATCAATTGAAATTACCTATCATGCTAAAATGTGTTATCTTCAGAAGCGTTATGAATAATCTGTAAGACATCATTTCATCCGTACCTAAGCATGACAGGAAATCGATAAAATAAAACCAACGTAATTTGAACTTGAAAAAAACTTGTGATCGACGAGATTTTTGTTATATAATTTGAATCAAAATGGCTCGTATTAACATTAAATAATATTTATTAATATTTATTAATATCAGTAGTTGTTGGCCATATTTAAATTGCTTAAGTAGTGTAGCCCTAGCTCTCACATGTATATTTTATTAATAAACGAAATGACTTAAATTTTTCCTTGAAAATTGTGCGTGTCGAGTAATTACATTGTGGCCCATCCTATTGTCATCGTACGGTAGTAGACCTCGGGCTGGCGCGGCTACGTAGCCTTGTCTATGCCTCTGTCCGAAGCCTACAATTTTTTGCTACTTAAAGTTCCTAAATTCTTCAATTTGTACAGCTATCTTTTCATTACTTGTAATTGTAAACTGTGGATTTGTTTATTTAGTCAAATATTTCCATATGAGTTGTACTGTAAATATATTATGAAAGTTCTTGTAATGTTACAGAAACTCTGTATTGGGAATAAATAAATGTTGATCTTCTAATTCGACTCGACCTTAGCATGCGAACTATTATTGCTCCCTATATGGGATTCGAAATTCGACCGTTACAAACATCGCAGCTCAAGGAAATGTCTAGGGAGCAGCTCGTGTCGCTCGGCCGCCTGTGACGTGGCGGTTGTGCCCTGCTCGTCTGAGGGTCTGATACCCCGCTTGCCCTCTGTGGGGTACCCCACTGACCCCAAAGAGGGCAGGTGGGGCATCAGACCTTCAGACGAGCAAGGTACCCCACCCCCCCTATTTCGGGGCAGTGGGGTGTCAGAAATTCTTCGAAATATCAGAGGAAGAAAATCACGATGGCTGTCCGTACGCTACCGTTCTGTAAACTGACGAATACGTAAATGATCGATTTCTTAAATCTTGCTCAAGGTTTCAAAGATTTTTGCCAGCACAATACACTTGCGTCTAAAATTTTTTGACGAAAAAAGTTATTTTAAAATAACAGAAAACTGTGATTGCGTATTCAATGTATGAGCATTTTCAAATATTTTTGCCTTACGTACCATATGTATAGATTTAAACTTAAAAGTTAATAAAATTGATAAATACTTACCTATAATTCATTCAGACAAATTTTCATTTTTTCCTGTGGTTTCAATATTTTCCCCAGTCAAATCCCTTCTAAAACTATGCAATAACTCTTTCTTCAATGGGAAGATTTTTTCGTGCTAATAGTAGAAAATTATAACGTACCCTGAACGATAGCCTGTATGAGCGGTGAGCGCTGATACTTCTTGCTGTTGAAGGTAAGTTTTTTGGAACCTTGTAGCTTGCTTAAATGGGGTGCGTTCTCTTTTAGAATATTTCAGAGCAATCACCGAGAAATCGACTTACTTGAATTTATTGTCGAGCTGGGCTTTAAGGTTGGGCGCTATTGGGTTGGCTGTTGTGGCTTGGTGTTAGTTTGGAGGATTGAGAGAACTTTTTTTACAGAAAAGAGTTTATTAAGTTGGTGCAGTAGGTAGGCTATAGTGAGTAGGCTTGAGTAAACAGGCTTTAGTGAGTAGACTTTGATGAGCAGGCTTTTAGTCAGTGGGCTTGAACAGAAACACACAAGGGTAGGTATTCGTGGGTAAACTAGAGTAGTTCGACTTCAATTGGTTAGTAAATGTGGTATAATTGAATGAGTCACAGAAATGCGCAGTTTTGTATGAAAAGAAGAGACAAATTTTCGGGGTGCGGGAATTACGATTACACAGGAAACCTGAGTGGATTAGCTTTATTTCAAATTCTCTGGGACTATTTATGAGAGAATTAGTGACTAGAGTTTTAGGTATTCAAAATTGTTTGCATCGAAATTAGTAGTCTAAGTTAAAAAAGTCGAAGATGTCTAAAATTTGATAGCTTCTAAAAAGCGTCATTAGTATATCGTTATAAGGACATCTAAAAACAATGTTATACATAAGTCTTAGATGGTAGATCAACAATTGTAAAATTTTCCGTAAAGCTCATTGACGGGCATGCTACCATCGGATTATGTCTATCAGCCAAAGTAAATGCAATAACACTTCAATAATGCATTGTCACTGATGGCTCTTGAGGTAAAATTTGATAGCTTTTATCTACATAGAATCATTGTTATTATATCATTTCTAATAACTCATTAAATATGTCTCTTAAGGGGAAATCTTAAAAAAATCATCCAGAAGAATTCAATAAATGACAAGAAAAGCACAAACTTTTTTGAAAGACGAGAAGTTATTTAATTTGATTTCTTCAATTTTTCATTGCTGTATATTTCAAAGGAATTTAAGGAAAATGAGGTCACAATTTCTATCCTCAAAAACAAGTCTGGGTCGAGTGTATGTATATATTTCTGTAGCCTGGGGACTGCACCACGACGACGCGCGCGTCCCACAACGCCTTTCCCTTGACAGCTGAGTATCTGGCCGAGCTCGAGATGACAACGCTTAGTCACTCAATAGCCGCCCTGAACTGACACCATCGGATTTTTTATAGCTTCCAAAAATAAAAAAAGAGCTCGATAGGCGATCATTTGAATGTTGGATAACGTTATTCTGGCCGTGTCGAGCTGCCTGAACGTGGCTCAGGCATTCTATGGAAAGTGCTGCGACTGGCAGAGGTGCTGGTACAGTGTGTCGATGAGCGAGGGAGTTGTTGTGCTCATAATATGTCGTGCTCAGAATAATATAAATTCAATAAATAAAACGATTGCATTCTAAGGATGAAAATTATGGAAATGGATTTTTCTCAAAAATCATCACTTGTTCTAAAGTCATTCAATTGGCCCACGACGTTTTCCAGGGAAATACGTGCTACTAGTGACTATATTTAAATTGGTTCATGGCCTACGATGTGTGTCAAAATCGTCAAAAAATTGCCTCAAAGTGAGCAGGCCACGATTTCTCGAGCATGAACCTCGAATCGAGTCATACCAGTTCGTCTGATTGGCCAGTGTCGCTGACAACGAGGCCATGCTCTCCCCCAGTCTAATCCGTGAATGGCTAAACGGGTTCCGTAATTATCTCAGTACTGGGGCAATGTTTGGAAGAAGTTACGATACTTCAAAACTTTATTGGATCGGCGTTCTCCCATGGGTTCCGGCAAGACGATCTGCAAAAACAAAAATAAGCTGTTGGAATAACATTCATGGATTGGGTGGATATGACCGTAGTTTTTCCCTTGAATTTGAAATTCCGGGATGAACATAGACTTCCATCTCTGAAATTTTAACATTGATCTCAAAATAATTATGCCAGACATAGACCTCGGCCAATATCAATTTAGAGTTCGTTCACCATGTGGAGAATGCGAAGTGATCGACTTTTAATTAACTAGGGAGGTCATTTCCTGAAGTATATAATTGAATTATTTGACGTGAAAGTTTGTTAGCTACATAAGGGATATCGAAAGAGGTATAAGAAACTAAATATTCGTTAAAGAAAAATTGAAGATATAATATTCTATGTTTTTAACTGATAAAATAAGTGTCGTTTTGGGCGTCATAAAAGGAAGAGCATCAAAAACCTGACTTTTTTTTACTTTACTATATAAATCTTAGATATAAGTTCATATTCATTATAGGTAATGTATATTCATTAAGGACTAGGTCCCAAAAAGGTAGATACATGAACAAAACACGGTCAAGTTTTCATGAGAGATAATAAATGAAGGATGATCCAAACAAAATAACCAGGAGCGGAGAAATTTTCAAAAATCTAAATGACAATTAAATTGTTGTGTTGTTCTGCAATAGCTGTCTGCTCTCCGGTAATAATAATAATGTACTGAAAAACCAGACGACCAAAGCACCTCGAAATGTATTATCAAATAGATGATTTTAATTTAATCTTCCCGTCTTTGTCCGTGCAAACGTTTACCCGTCAAGTGTGAGTAACGTTTGGCACTCGAAACATCGTCTCTAGATCCATTATGACGGGCAAAATGGCAGGATGGTGGGCAAAATGGCAGGATGAGGTGCAAAATGGCAAGATGAGGGGCAGAATGGAAGGATGATATGCAGAATGATAGCTTGAGGGACGAAATGACAGAATGAGAGGTTAAATGACAGGATGACGAGCACAATGGCAGGGTGGCGGGCGAAATGACAGGATCATGGACAAAATAGCTGGATAACGGGCAAAATGGCAGGATGGCGGACGAAATGGCAGGATGATGGGCAAAATGGCAGGATAACCGGCAAAATGGCGGACGAAATGGCAGGATGAAGGGCAAAATGACCGGATGATGGACAAAACGGCAGGATGACGGGCGAAATGGCAGGATGAGGGGTAAAATGGCCGGGTGATGGGCGAAATGACAGGGTGGCGAGCAAAATGGCAGCATACATGCCCACCTCGTAAATTTTGACTATAAATTACAGAAAGGCAGCGCGAAACACAAGGTGTCCATTCCAGAATCAAACTCTTAAAATTCTGAAGCGGTGTTTTTTCGAGCTTCTTGTCGGGATAAAATCCTTGCTTTTTGACATGTTATTGAGGTTGCATATTATGGCAGGTTATTAAAGCGATTATGACACGTAGTTGAGGATATTTTTGACAAGTTATTGAGGTTATTGCTACAGGTTATTGAGGTTATCTTTGACAAGTTATTAAACATTAACCTTGGGATGTTTGGGTGCAAAGTAAACCCCGAATCAATTATGATTTCAAATTACAGGACCGAATGAATTTTAAATTGGTATTTTACTCTATTTTTCCTACACAAAAGTAAGTCTCCAACTTAAGTCTTTAAAAGAATGTTTCAAACCAATTTCGCAACGTATTTACGAGTTATTTTACATTTATTTTGTTTCCTTTTTCGTCGTTAAATTCTCCCCTTACATTTTCCGACCTAAAATTGCCAGTTTTCAGTGATGAAGCGGTCAATATTCAGGCGGGTAACTAACATATCAATTGGCTCCATTAATTAATTGAACAATATGTTACTTCTAATTAAGAAGCGTCAGTTCAACATCTTATACATATTGTTCCTATTCACTGAATTAGCCGGAGAGTTTGATAGAATAGTACCATTATGTATATTATATGCTTTATACTACGTATTGCAGTTTTAAAATCAAGCCTAAATTTCTTAAGTTGAATATTTGCTTTGAGGTACACAAAATATCTTTAATAGTTACTAAAGAGCTCCTATCCGTATTACTACTACTTAATAGAAAAACATTGCTTTAAAATACTTGCCAGTAATTTTTTCGATTACACACAAATTTCTAACAAAGCTCCTCCCATACTGTGGCTTACTAAAAAACAGAATCCATTGGTTCCCTTTGTAATAAACTGAACAGAATGAATTAAAAACATTAGCTCATGCCGGCATCATTCAGGCAATCATGGGTTCAGAATTCATTTGCCGGTAACGGGAAGATAATTACCCTGTCGATCAAACTCTTGACAGGAAATAATATGGTAGCGGTAGCATCAGTATATTTCCTAATCCCAACATATACTTCTTTTTACTCCAGCAACGTCAGTGAAGGGTTTTTGAGGTCGCTCTCACTCCGGCAAAGATGACACAAATGCGTTTTTCGTTGCTGCCGTCGTACGCAAGCGCCATGGACGTGTTGCTAGCGCTCGGTGAGGAGGCAAGAAAGAACCCAACACGGCTTGAGTTGTGTTTTTCGTACTTTTTCCACATATTTGGAGAAGGGAGAATTAGACCAGAGCATTCCAGGCTGCTCCGAAGGTTTCAGCCTGATCAATAGGTCCTTGGCTAGGGTCATTCTGGGCTCCCGGGCTTCCTATATGAGATGAACTGGCTTCTCCACATCACAAACGTCACCTAACGGAGGTCGTCATGAGTCACATGTTGGATGAAGACCTCGTCAACCTGCAGTGCCCGGCCGAGTGCTCTCATGGACTTCCCACGGTCTTTTTGGACGGCAGCTTAGAGAGAATCGATGAATTCGGATGAATTCCTAGTCCTGCACGAGTTCCGACAATGTCGTTTCTCTACAGAGAAACCGTTTCCATATCACTACTGGCGGTCTTCACTTTGTTTTTGGATATGAGAACGAATGACCGGGCAGCTTTCAGGTAGGTAGCGGTCTCGGAACTCGAGTGTCCTGCTTCGAAAGAGACGCTGGCGGTATGCCTCTCCGTCCTCTGGGTTAGCTTTGGTTCTGCCATGTTTACTTGATGCGAAAAAGGATGTGTTAAAATAACGTGTAGGAAACTCTATCACTCACAACGTATTTTTCAAAAACTTATTGCGCGTATGCATGAGCGAGCTTCTGCATTATTATGTTAATCCTTCTTAATTTTCCTCTCATTTCACATAATACGACCTGTCAACTAAAAAATGATTAACGAAATGTTAGCAGCGTCAATGAACGGAACTTGAGTCTATACTGTATTTGATAGACTGAAGTTTGATATTATAATATAGTTCGCCTTTGAGATCAGCTTGCCTAAAGTTCTCATCACATAGTATGTTACTCTAAATTCTTTTTTAACTTTCTATTGTTCTGTCTTTAAAACTTTAATAGCCATCATTCGTCCGTTCAGTGCTGTTCCCTAATAACCTTCAATCAGAAAATTGCTATTGTCGCTTAAGCATGTCGGAATGTTCAATTGCAGTTTTTACAATGATTTGCACTTTCAATTTAGAAGTGTAGACAACTATTCAAAGACGTTGTGTGATGTTGAATATATTAGAATAATTGGAGTAATTTTTTCTATTTCATGTACAGCTGTGCTCTTTGCCCGTTTAATGAAACCATAACAGATTTTGCCTATCGCTTTACTTTACCTTTTTTTGAAACTTTCCTCTGCAAATGACTTTCATTGAAGTGTTTAATGAAAGATTTGCCCATTGAGTATGAAATATCTTAAATCATTCGCACAAAGCTTTGAACAAACGACAGATGAATTCGTGACAATGGAAAACATCAAAAATCATAATTTGTTTACAGAATGGTGTCCATAACATTTCAGTTTGCCATCTTCTCGACAGTCTCTGAGAGACGATGAAATTTTCCTTGAATGTAGAGCTTCGCAACACGTGCCGAAGAAAAGCTCGAAGCATCGCTGCGAGAGTAACGGAAGAGCTGAAATCTGTGCTCTGAAAATAGTTTCTATTCTGAAGTAAGACGAAATTTTAGTTTCAACTTTTAATGAGATAAATACGAAAGTCCACTTTTTTCATATTGTTTTCCACCAGCACTTTTGTGGAACGATTGGGTTGGGAAAAATGTAAACACCCTCCACTATGAGTGTAAAATAGCAATATTATTTCCACATCACCTGAGGATCAGATCCTCCAAACGAGTGTAACAGAGCGACGGAAGCGCCTTGATCCTGGCCGTCGGAATTGGGCAGTGAAAGAAAGAAGTGAGAGGAGGATTCTGGCTTCTTTCAGCGTGACGACACATTGGTAAGATGGAGCAGAGACATCTCTCCTTATAATCTATAGTTCTTCTTGCTTAATCTAGTCCACGGCCATTTTTAAATCTGTGATTGAACAAATTGTGAAGTTTATGAGATAGAAGGTGTGCTTCATGGAATAAAAAAGTTCTCGCGCTGACCACCAGGAAATATTTTATTCCCCACGTTTACGTGAAATTGGATGTTTGAGCTCCAGCTCCGTGTGTAGTACATAATTTGTGAATTCAAAATGTTTTCATGATTCAGAATAACTTCTATCGCAATCCTAGTGTGAGCTTCAGTGTTCCTTTCATAACTATCTCTACGAAAATGGAAGATATAAAATCATCGAAAAAACAACTAGGGGTCACGCTATGACCCCAGCTAGTCGACGACGGTAAAGCAGATTAGGCAGCCCTCACACAAACATGGCGGCTCGAGAAAATAACTAAATCTTGATTCTGTTGTTCCTCACAGCGTCCTGCAGTGAAAGCTCTCTTGTCAGTGGAGACTACGGCAACGAGCGTGATTTGGGGCAATTCTTTTTGCAGTGCTCATTAACTCTTTTACTGTATGGGTAAGTTTTTGCAAGCAGCTGTTATCTTGATATGCTCTGGGAAAATCCAGCTCGCTCATGGCTGTTGATTGAGCGGTTGTTGGATAACGAGACTGTGGCATGCGTAGTGCCAAACATGGAACATTTTTTGTAGCTCGGGCAGTTGTCAGGTGGTTCGAAAAAATAATTAAGTTTCAATGGTTATCTTGTATATTTTTTTAACACCTGCATGTATCGCCGCGTTTTTCTGAATTTTCGCAGTCTCAACTAGCAGTTATTTAATGCAAAAGTTTTGAGAACTCATTTGTACGGAGAAGGAACTCTGACTACTCCCTTTAACTTGTTTATTAATACGATAGGCGAACGATTTTGTAAATTTATTTTTGGAAATTCTTCTTGAGGCGTAGCATACTTCAAAATTTAAAAATAAATTTTCATGTAGTTCTGGCCACAGAAATGTATGACTACAATCAGCAATGAGTCAAAAACTTGCCATAAATATATACATATAGATATACATTACTCGTATACATCGAGTTATTCAGGGAAGTATTTTACTTGCATGACTCAATGAATAGTAAGTTATTCATAACTTTTGATTCACTTGTCCACCAGTGGGCATTGACAGGTCGACGAAAATGATAGGGGAAAATAGACACAACAAGTACATTTGTAAAACATAACAAATACAATTTTTGCTGCAGCGGAAAATTTTAGAATAGATCAAATCTGTCGAAACTTACCAACGTATTGATCGTAAATCAGAATAAATGCCAAAGTTTTGGCATTCTTAGTTCGTGGAAGCTAACTCTATGATCATCTGCTCTCTCGTCTCTATGATCAGCTGCCCTCTCGTCTCTATGATCATCTGCTCTCTCGTCTCTATGATCATCTGCTCTCTCGTCTCTATGATCATCTGCTCTCTCGTCTCTATGATCATCTGCTCTCTCGTCTCTATGATCATCTGCTCTCTCGTCTCTATGATCATCTGCTCTCTCGTCTCTATGATCATCTGCTCTCTCGTCTCTATGATCATCTGCTCTCTCGTCTCTATGATCATCTGCTCTCTCGTCTCTATGATCATCTGCTCTCTCGTCTCTATGATCATCTGCTCTCTCGTCTCTATGATCATCTGCTCTCTCGTCTCTATGATCATCTGCTCTCTCGTCTCTATGATCATCTGCTCTCTCGTCTCTATGATCATCTGCTCTCTCGTCTCTATGATCATCTGCCCTCTCGTCTCTATGATCAGCTGTCTCTCGTCTCTATGATCATCTGTCCTCTCGTCTCTATGATCAGCTGCTCTCTCGTCTCTATGATCATCTGTCATCTCGTCTCTATGATCATCTGTCCTCCCGTCTCTATGATCAGCTGCTCTCTCGTCTCTATGATCAGCTGCTCTTTCATCTCTACGATCAGAGGAAACGCACAGATGTACTCAGAGCTGCTCAGGTTTCACAAGCAAGCAAAATGGACTTCTGAATAGAACAGATAGTGTTCCAAAGACCAATTTGGACTTAACACTAAAGACCCAAAATCTTTAGCTGATGACAAAATTGTGAAACACAAAGTTTACCAAAAGATAAGATGTGAAATGAACGATGGAACAGATTAGTAGTAGGAAATAGAGAGAAATAAGAAACTCTAATTTCCAATACTGGCTTCCGTAAAGATTCATGGTTGTGTGTTTAATAACTAATGCCCTACGTACGTCATAGCCCTAAGTACTTTATGAGCTGAATCTACTGCTGCTAGATGTATGATACCCTGATCATGAAGCAGCGTTCACTGATTTTTCGTTCGTTTCAACTCAACACACTTATTCAGTCATTTACGCTTGAGGTATACTCAGTCATAGCTCGGCACAATGATCAGGAGTGAAACTTGTGGACGTCTAATTTATCTGCCCTATAATCTAATTCGAGGCCATGGCATATAAGGGCATTCAAGTCCGCACACTTAACCCCCCATTAAATTCCGGTTGCGCTGCTTGAGAGCACGGGAGTCCATTTACTTGGTGCAGCCTCGAGGCAGCATTGACTTGTGAGGAGATGTTTCTAAAAAAGTACACTTTTTATATAGTAATAGGGTTCATAACTTCGCTATCCACTACTGATAACCACATCGGTTTGACACTTGAAGCTGAGTAATGAAAGTAGAACATAGCATGAACCACGTGACTTTGAGCATGTTTCCCAGATGTTGATAATGTTCAGCTACCGAACTTTCGTAGTATCCAGTACATACACTGTTCTCAGTTCAGTATTAATTAAGTCTCTTAACATATTGCAAGACAGTAAATGTTACACCTATGTCATATTTATGTTTCATGTCATATTTTGACAAGAAACGGTGGTAGGAATATAATTTTGGTTTTACGTGTTTCAATTGTGAAAAAGAAAAGAAATATAAAACTAAATTAATTTTCATGCTCTTTCGTATTGTTCTACTACTTGGGCACCGATCATAGGGGATTAATTTTTTTTTAAATTGGTGTGCAGTAAAAACTCTTATGTATGAATGAAAAATATTTTGTATCTCTTCGTTCTGTTTTCACGTTTTACGATTCATCTGATAGGACATTTTGGACATAGCATCATATGAGTGTATCACGTGAAGAATCATATAGTAGGAATTAGTTTATTAGTTGAAAATCTAACCCTGAGTATAAAAAGAAACACGATCGTTGCTATGAAAAACATATATTGACTGTCATACCAGTCTGATTTCGTAAAATTACATCGCCAGAGAATGTCATCTGAAACGGTAAATTACATTATGTATTTTAACGTTTCAGATGACAGTCTCTGACGATGTAGTTTTACGAAACCAGACTGGTATGAGTGACTACATATGTTTTTTATAGCAACGATCGAAGAATCATATAACATCATGTGAGAGTATCACGTGAAGAAGCATATAACATATGAGAGTATCACGTGAAGAATCATATCTCGCATTAGCATCGTAACAAGTATTAACAGTGCATCGTAACAAGTATTAACAGTGCCCAGATATGAATATTTGCACAACTCTATTTCAGATACGTTTTGAAAATTTCGAGCTTAGAATAGAGTGAACAGGTAGTTCAGAGAACATGTACTTTCCAGAATATTTAAACAGAACGGAACGAAATTTGTTTACAACCAGAACACCAAATTTGTATAATATGTATGGAACAAAATTATTAACCAAAACTAAAAAGAAGTCTTTAATATTTAATTGCGCCACCTCTATACGCACTAACAGCATGGAGACAATTACTGCAACTGGAAGCTGACTTATGACACAGTGGCGGCCGTATGTTGTTTTATTGCAACTGGAAACTGACTTTTGACACTGTGGCGGCCGTACGTTGTTTTAATCTTGCCTGCAGATGATCCTCAAATGAAAAAGGTTCTTTGGACAGCAGTTTTGAATATTAGCCACACAATTGGATTAAGGTCAATTACCTTTTGATTAATTTACCTTTCGCTTATTCCTTCATTGCGAAGTCCAACTATTTGTTTTCGAAAAGCTTCGCATATTTCTTTGACTTTGTGCACTGTGTTCACTATGCATCCATCTTCAACTAATGTAGAGAGGTAATGATTGGGCCGATCGTAGTTTGCTTACTCTGCCTGTGCTTCTGAAAGTTTCTGGAAGCATCGGATGAACTTTTTTAATCGATATACTCCAATTACATAATAAAATAACAATGATTTAACATAATATCAATTTTGGCCACATACATTTGTTCCAGAAATATTTCAGCTGAATGGTTCCCTGGTTCTCAATAAATTTTGAACAGTTCTGTTTTAATATCCCGCTAAATCTATGTTCTCTTGACTACCTGCACTTTTCCCCCCAAACCAGAGCTGAAAATTTTCAAAATGTATCAAAAATAGAGTTGTGTAAATACTTGTGTCTAGGCGCTGTGTTAGCTGGCCACTGTTATAGAAACTGAATGACATCATCCTAAATAATTAGATTTTGAACAATGGTGGCTCGAGAACAAACGCATGCGACGTAATTATTTTTAACATTGTAGCTGATGACAAATTAATGACAGGGTAAAAATTCCATAAGAGTTTGAGTGGATTTTTAAGTTGAATAGTCATATCATGAAGGATAAAGCTGAGAAGCAGTGAAATGTAGCAAATTAGGAAAAAATATAGAAAACTTACGCAACTCTATTTGTTTCGGAAAATATGGTCTACAAGAGTGGAAATTTCACGTGGTTTCACTTTCTAAAAATGACTTCAGTTAAGTGTTGTTCACAGAATTGTTGTGTTCTTGAAATTAGATACCGGGACAAAACTAGATCACCTTCTACTAATAAGGGGAAAAACTTACCTGAGCATAAATAATAGTGGCAATTCTGGTCGCTGATGAGTCTTCAAGTGTCCTAATGTACACCAGGTGGATTTATAACAACTCTTGCATTAACTGAGTTGGCGCTGACGCCATTAAAGTGTCTATCACGATGGCATTTCATTAACATATTATTGCTTCCAAGCCATTTTTTTGCTGAATTTTTGTATTAATTTTCCTCCTTTATCCTTAAGTAGCTCTAAACTTGCCTCTAAGAATATAGTAAAATTGACTGGAAAGAAACGAGTTACAACAAATGAAACCGACAGGACCTGTTGTTGGCGAAGAAGTACCACATTTCTGCTACACAAACATTCATTCAGATTCCCTTCAGTGAAGTACAAATCCGCTCTGTGCTGCACGTGAACATTGATTTTATATGAACGAGTGATGCATAATTTTATTTCGTCTGGCAGAAGATTGATCACACCTGAGTGAAAACATTGCATATGTGAACCAGATAGCAGCTATTCGAACGTAAATGTTCAGGTGCAAGCCCTTTTACTCTATATCTTTATTTTGAAAACCAATAAGTTTCGTCTCTCCTCTGTTTTTTTCGAGAATATGGATCAGATCTACACGCTTGAGACGAGTGTTAAGTTTTATGGAGCCGGCACCGCTAGATGACGCTCTAATCTCCTTAAGTTTACCTGTCAGAATCCGACTCCAGCGTCAGCACCAACGCTGCGAGGCGTCTGCGTCAGACTACTTTCTGCAATCACAGTGGCAGCATCAGAGCGACGAGCTTGCATGTAAAGCTGTTCATCCCTCTCTTTATACCAGACTCTGTATGTGAAGCAATTCCTTTTTTCTAATTCTGCCGTAAAGAGTTCATTTTGCATTCAGTTGTGATGTTGTTAATACTTCATACATATTTTGCTGTGCAATGGTTCATGCAAGTTCGTCGCGTAATTTTATCCTCCTTTCAACTTTCTGAAAAAGTTGGTGTTTTTAACAAGTTTAACGTCGTATAGTTTGGTAGAACCGATGCTTTCTGAATAGGGTTAACTTTTGAATCGTTCTTACCATTTTTAAAACTTCGACTATATGCTGGGTCGCTTGAAGTACAAATCAACTAGCTAGAAGTAAAAATCATTTATAAAATTTTTTATTTTTTCATATTTAATTGCATTCATCCATGGTTCATAAATCTAGGGCAATTATTTATGCGAACGTAAAACGTATTAATCGAAGAACGTGTATCGTAAGTGGTTTGATGAATGTGCTTTAGTGTTACTACACATTCTAAGCTGATCGAATGTTGTCATAAAAATGTAAATTGACACTTTCCACCTCCATTTCATTATCCGTTGATGTAATTATAAATCCTAATTTTGGGTGTGATCATTTGTAAAACCGATGTAAAATTATCTAGCTGAATGCGATCGTTGTTTGAGCCAAAATTTATCTTGTTGAATACGATCGTCTGTAAAACTAATGTTTGTCATAGCCAAGGTATCTTGTATTGTTCTCAACGATGCCAGAGTCTTTAGCTATCAACCGATGAAAATCTTAACTTTCGAAATATGTTGATATGGAGCACATAGATAAGTGAAATACCTGAAATTGAGTACTGGAATTGTGTCACAGCACAAGTGAGATTCCAGGACCGTTGGCTGTTAGTTTTCTTTCCTAATTACAATACATACAGTTTATGGAAAGACGGACATAATTATAAAAAGAGATAACATATCGTTCTGTTTTGAGAAATGTGAATCAGTTCTATTCCAAATCTATACTCTATGAATAAATTATTCCATTTCAAAAATATGAAGATACTATATAATTGATAAAACGTGTGAGTAGCAAAAAGACGGAAATGAAAAAGTTACTTCATATGACTAAGTTTACTTCTTTTTTCATTGATATCTACCTTCACAGTGATGCATTTTTATTATGATTTAAATTTATCGCACATGGAGCAATACTAAATGTTTTTTTGACACTCCGACTATTTGCGAAAAGAAAATTGTGACAGCAATGCTCCAGTTTTGTTTTCTTGTCTTTCCGTATAATGGATTTGAAATAAATNGTTGAAGGGCAGTGCTTCAAATAAGGAGGCTCCACAGCTGATAAGACAGAACGAAGGTGGCCTAAGAAATTTCGTTTTGGTGATGTGAGCCATTGATAGAGAAGGTAGATGACATCCGTGCCCTCTCAGCAGTGAACGTTTTTCACAGCCTTATTCTCTAATTGAAATAATTATTTAATGACATGGAAGTTAATATTTATGTTCCATCGATGGCAGTGTATTGTTCATTTCTAATCCAAACAGTGTTGGTCCGTTCTGCTATTGATTTTTACGAAATTTTCACTTTATTTGCGTATTGCATCAATAGATGCTTTGCGCAGGTTCTTCATGGCAAGGCTAGATCGAGCATTTAATTTGAAGTCACATTTCACTCTACATACTATCTCAGTCTTCATGTTGCGTAATGTACAAGCTTCGGATATTCAACCAGTAAAATTATTTCCGGCATATCTATATAAAATGTTTCGGGGTGTCCCAGATCAAAAGTACAGGACCAGGAGTCGAGCTGGAGAGACGCTTGCACTCATTTCTCAGGAAAGTTTTAATAGTATTCGTCAATTTCAAAGTAAATAACAGCTTCTTGAGTCCCTTTTTTTAAGTTTAGGCAGAGTAAACGAAAGTAACTGATTGTGACAGTATGACTTTTCTCACCAACAGACCAATACAGGTGACGAAATTAACACAAGGACACTTTAGCGTCCTTTGACTAGTTAATTTGCAAGCCGAGACCGAGGTACTACGCCCAATCAAAAAAAACATTTCACATAAATTTTTCATTCTCAACAAATATTCGAAGTTTCAGACACGTAACCCGTATCTCAATGACGGTATTTGTTCAGCAAATTTAAACGACGCAGCAGTTGTTAACGATTCGTGACTGGATGCAGTCAGTCAATGCCAGAGCTTCAGCTCGTATTTATTGTTGAAATTATGAAGAAGTCAGTTTTGCTGGTGGGCTGGGGCTTGTTCCTCCCCATTGCTTCCTCGTTCATCACCTACGCGATCGTCATCTCGCACTCTGAGCCCATCTACCTCAACCCGACGCAGGGGGCCATCCTGTCGCTGGCCGTTCTCAAGGTGAGCTCCACCGAGCCATAGACTAATTACCTGCATATAACCTCACCGCTGAGAACGTAACTTATAGCCTCACCGATGAGAACGTTACTTATAACCTTGCTGTTGAGTGCAAAACTTATAACCTCGCTATTGAGTGCAAAACTTATAACCTCGCTGTTGAGTGCAAAACTTATAACCTAGTTGTAGAGTGCAAAACTTATAACTTCGCTGTTGAGCGCTCTAGATATCACCGCGACAAACTTCAGATAAAGTTCTACTCGCAAATGCACTGTTTTCGAAAGATCGGCATGGGCGCTGAGAAAAGTTCTTCAGCCTAGAAGAATGATAGTATTAGTATGAATTTTTACTGAACAACTCGGATCTAAGATGACAGCTCATATATAGGAGCAAAATTGTGTCAAACTAATCACATTGAAAGGGTGGACACGAAGAAATAGGGAAATAATGTCAAATTTAGCACATTTGGAGTTTGACGGTGATAATTAAAAGAACATCAATTTTAACCGTAAGGTAAAAGGATATTCTATTAGTTATACTGAAATGCTACAATAAAAATATGCGCCACAATGCTAGAGGATAACTCCACGACAAGGAAGCGATCGAAAGAATAAAACATCAAAAGAGTGATGAGGATGAGCCATAAGGAGAATATAAAGCTCTGGCTCCGCACACACACTCGTACGCATGTCGAGCTGGAGTGATATAGCAGGACGGTATTTTTGATTATTTACAACTCTGAGTCAATGCCTTTATCTATTTGTTTTATAGGATGCAAGGACTAGGCTTTTGCTACGAAAATTTTCATTGCAAGGCAAAAATATAAAAACATGATCTCAGATATTATTGCTCCCATGAAGACGTACGGCGCCCTGAACGGAAAGTTCAGTACGCCGCCCTGCTGCGACTGCCTGCGCAGGCGAGACTGTCAGTCCGGCCATGTTTGTGAGGTGACGCCGTGCACGCATCACGATGCTCACCTAACTTGTGAACAAATTTTGTTCCATTATAAAATTTTATGAAACGATTATTTCAATACAGAAACATGGAAACAATGTATAATCAAGAAAATATGTAAGTATAAAAAAGACGGAAATTAAAATTAGAAATAAGAGGTTAGGAAAAGGTTTTCAGATCCGAATATCATGAGTGGCTTCAAACACGGGATGCACGCACAACGGATGCTCTATTCATAACGCTTTTCGTATCGGCGGTCTTGTTAATCCTAACCTCGTTATTTTTTATCTAGAAATGGGAAAAACTGCAAGCTTTAAAAAATATTACGGAAATTTGATCAAAAAATGGAATCTTGCATGCGATTTTGAGCGTATAAGGCAGCATCCTCTTTTATTTCAGAGCGCGTATCCCTGCTTTTATTATCCCTAAAATATTCGCTGCTACGTGACGCACTTGTGAGCCAAGTGGTGTTCTGCTACTTCCAGCTCAACTGCTATTTATCTATGTTTAATTGCTATTGTCAGCTCTAACCACGGACGCACATGTGCGTCTTCATTGATTTTGAATGGGTTGCAAGTGCTTCTATATTGCAGTGTAGAAACTCTACGGTAAGAAAAACTGCAATTCAAATGCTTATTACTAAAACAATTCTAATGGGATTGAACAACAAAATTAACTTCCATGGTGACAGTGAATTTGATGATTAGATGAGAGCATGTTGTGCACGGTAACAATCAAGCAATCAACCTTATCAGAATTTTAGCAGCAAACTATACTACTATTTCCAAGATCATTTGCCACAAGCGAAACCTGATTCGTCATAAACGATGTCTGATTTGTCGCTTACGATAATTGCATTGTCGTACCATCTTCTAGTGCGGGGCAGTGTACACTGTGAAGCACTTTAAGCAGAATAAAATGTTTCAGTAAAAACTAAACCGTACTTAAGTAAAGTGTTTGCTAAGACTATCGGTTGTCGGAACACTAAACATTTTCAGAATATCAGTATTGCTGTTTTATAATTAAAATGTCTCCTATGCGGGGGGGAATTGGAATCTATTTCTTTAAAGTTTATATTAGAGGTCACTTTCCTCACAATATAGTCGTTTTGATGGAAAAAAATAAATCCAGAGCTATGGCATCGTGGTTGTCCCCTGATTTTATAAATAATAGAAGAACAGTTTTCAGATACACGAGCCATCGTTAAGCAGCCGTCCCTGCTAGGCTCCTCAGCAGACTCTCAGTATCATTTAACGTTTTTTAGTTTCATTTTTTTGCTTCAACGTCAACATTTAATGGAAATATTCCGTGATTTATGATTATGTGTTAAGTGCTGGTTGCGTGGGGGAGGCGCAGGAAATGAATTATGCAACTAAATGGAAGCTCAGCTCTGTAAATAAGTTTTGATGAAACCAAAAGTTCTAAATTGTTTCATTCAGCCTGCAAGTAAATTCCAAATTTATATTAAGCAGTATTCGAGTGTTATCAGTACAACAAACGTTCAATTCTGGTTCATCTATTTCATTTTGTAAGATTGTTGACGATGAGGTAATGCAATAACAGGCTGCTAGCAATCATGCCACGATTGATGCTATTAATTAATGTACTAAGCAGACGGTATAATACTGGCAGCAGCCCGCTGTAGATTAGAGAAAAACTTGTCTACTTAATATAATTTCAGGGTGGCTTGGAGAGAGGCTAGGCTCCTTATGGGTGGTAGGGGACCATAACTACGGCGGTCGTTGCCTGCCGCCTTTACTTCCCTTTTTGGCGATCACTTGTTGATTCAATCGTAACTGGTTGGCTAAAAGATATTTTAAGGGAATCCTCTCTTATCACGTTTGTAATGTCATGTAAGAAACATGAAAAGCTCAGCTTGAGAAAATTTTATTCATCCAAATAAACAATACCGTTCAAATGACGCGGTTGTAAAATAAATTAAGCTACATCTGAGATCGCTTGTAGGTGTATCTTGACGCGAATCGTCCACGTTTGAAATCATTGATGTATGCTTGAGGCATTCATCAATGAGGTGTTCAGCAGGCCGGATGCCCTGCCGGAAGAAACCTAAAACTAATCCCATTAAATGAAACTAAATAATTTAAAACACTTTACAATAGATGTTGTTTAACTCGAACTCTTAGGACTTTTCAAAAGAATTTAATTTGAAGGGTCACTTTCAACAATGAACGATTTATGCCATAGAGTTAATTTCTTATGACATTAGTTAAATGGATATATGCTTTACTGTCAAATCTTTGCCTGACTTTCATATTCGCTGAGAGTGTTTTTTTGGACGACTTCCCTGAAGGTGAGCTATTTTGCGGGAGTCTCGGTTGGGATTTATCAGCAGCATTATTCCGGGACAGGCAGCTCATTTCGACTACTGTTTTCATGTATCACCCTTGGTATAAACACCGATTGGTGCTGTTGGGACGGTGAATACTCGAACATTCTCAACTCAAATCACAAGTACCATAACTGCAAATGTATCTAAAAAAACGTGTCAGGCTAATTTGTTTAGCCCCTGTGAGATAAATAGCGTGTATCTGAGACCAGAATGGCAAAAGGCTGACTCGTTCGTAGAAAATGCAAATTTCTGAGCCTTCCGGCATGGCACAACGTCATCAGGTTTCCGGAAGCGCATCTCACGACCGGCTTTAAAAAATTCCGGCGCCGTACATGCGCCGCTGTCGATGCTTGCTGTAAAAAGTGGACATTTTGGCTCGAATGCGGCGCTACCAGCTTCGTTAATGATACGCTAATCTAAGGAGGCCTGGCCAGTGCCAGCGGCATTTTTTGTTCGTTTCATCGAGGCGATCGTTGTTAGATTTTAGCTACAGTGTGGATCTGCCAATTGATTTAGCATGTCTGGCTCGTTTGTGACTGTCATTACGAGATCCATGTTGATACGTGAGTGAACCGTCGTTATTTATGCACCCGTAGAAATCAAGTTGGTGCTTTTTTGCTTATTTTCGTACGGTATATCTCAGGTTGTTCAGAACTTTTTCAGGAATGGGAGTCGCATTTGTGCTAGTTCGCGTCACCACAAAAGACCGTTCGTACAGTAAGAGACTTCGAAACACTATCGAAGCAGACTTATCCTCTGTATTCTGGCAGAAATACAGAAACGGAACGACAGTCGAAATAGTTTTCTCGAAAAGTCATGTAAGTTAAACACATTAATGATTTTTATACTGGACCGAATGTCTTCCTAGGGTTCTACAAAGTGGTATTATTATTAAATGTTAAGTTAATTAAGTTGCGCACTCGAGAGCTTCAAGGTGTTTTGTAGTCTCTCGAGGAAAATTTTTTATATATTCATACTTTAGAACTATGTGAAAGGGAATTTTGTACATTTTCAATGCGAGACCTACAGTTTGTTACGACAGGAAATCTATTTTCTATCTATACGTAGTCAACTGATGAAATTTCTGGAAATATTTTTTTGTTGCTAAAGATGTACTCATTGAGATGAAATTTTTACAAGATTCATTTTTGTGCGCTGCTAATATACATGAAGATTATTTTTGAGAATCCAAGAATATCGCTTGGGACCGCCAGTTATTAAAGTTACAATTTAATTAAGGGGCTAATCAGGAGTAAATGTGAATTTCTTGCAAGATGAGTGAGTGAATACGAAGCCTCAACTCCGTTGGAGAGGTATTTACCTTAGGAACTGATTTAGTAATTTGCTCCTTGGCCAAAAATGCTTTTTTAATGGTATTTACGCCGCCTAGAGCGATATCTTGCGTTAAAACGCGAATGAACATTCATTATAGGATGAAAATTGTATTTATACAGACCGAAATTTCAACCAATAACCAGCTAGTACGTGCGTTATGTGCTAATTATATTAGAGCCGGAAATAACGTACGCATAGTCATGCCACAAAACTGGTCCCACCGGAATTTCTCATCAATTGCAGGCATTACGACGGTTTACGTCCCAGAGCTATGATTGCTCGATTGGCCGAGGCTGAGACATTCGAGTTCACCTCGCTAGAATCAAAGAATTTTTTGTCGCCGTGCCTCGCACCAGAATGCACCTGAATAGACTTCGATTGCCTTCAACACTCAGTCTAACTTTTCCCAGAAGCGTATATAGTTTTTATAATTTTACGCACTGAACTACTTTGATTAGCTATTTTATAAATTAATCGATTGGGTGGGAAATAAAAAGATTGGGTAGACGAGTAATTCTTGAATAAAACTCAATACTCTTTGGCGCATAACACTTGCCTCCGAATACTTGAGCCAAATACTCCTTGATTCTTATATTGAGAGAATATCTGAGAGGATTCTTGAGCTGTGACATTGGCTAGCTGAGCGCAATGCACTTGAGTGGCTGATATAATTTTCTAATTTATAGCCTTTCGCCTCATTCATAAGATCATACAAAAACTCAGCACTTTTTTCCTAGAGACACAACACAATGCAAAGAAAACTCTGATGGGTTTACCTTGCGTTCCGGCAAATTTTCAGCTAATTATAATGTGAAGGTCTTCGCGTTGTGAGGTCTTAGTGCCAAATAACAATTGACTTTCACAGGAGCAGAAGGCATCAATTATCAAGATGTCGTGGTAAATGCGCTAAAAGTTTCTCTGAAGTGTAAATCGTTATGCCTGTTATTAATGCCTATGATTGCTGTTTTCGGCGTATCTTTAGTTGCTAACGCTGCGTGATGTTTACTGATGTTGCGGCATGCGCTATAGGTATTGTACTTTCGATGAACTTGTTTATTTGTGCAGTGCCTATAATACGAGTGCAAAAGGTTACCAAAGACTTTTTATTACTTAATTAATCTCCCAGAGTTAAAACAAATTATCTTCTATTGTCTGGCACTAATATGATGTGAACTAGACTTACTTCTCTGTCGTGCACACGCCATACAGATGTTCGATTTCGTTATATTTTGGGTGGACGTTAAGTGTATTTACAAGCCTTCGAGAGCTACCCAGTCTGGCCAAGAACAAGTCCTGAGCAGACACATGCATGGCGATAACGTCTGTATCAATGAATAACGTTCGCTGATTATTGGTCAGAAATAATAATTCGTGTAATAAAGTAACATTAGCAAATAGCTAAAAACTTCAAGCCTCCTGTTGAATACATAGGCAAGGTAGGCTGTCGGTAAAATACGCAACTTGTTATCTCGTCGGAGACAGTAACAGGTTTATTTATTGCCAGGGAATTTTGTAATAAACTCTGAGCGTTGGGAGGAAAATGCTACATAGAATATTTAGCTAATATTTTCGACAGCTATTATTTTGGATTGAGCATCGCTAGAATCTGAGTGAACAGTTTTGCGTAGCCACTTGTCTTCACCTGTAGATTATTTTGCTTGATCAGATAGTAATTGAATTCCTGCTATTTTCGAATAATTACACATTTTCAGATCATTTTAATTTATTTCTACGACCGCAGCAATGGATAGCTACATTCCTGTGAATTTATAAAATAACTGATCTACTTAGTTAGAAAGAATCTAACGAGAAACTTAACTTGTACTTGTCTTTTATTTTGTCTATGTGGTCCACAAACTTTTCTGCCAATTTCTGCCGAGTTGATTACATTCGTGGACCAGACCAGCAGCTGAGGCCTGGGTCCGGTCTCTGCAGCGCATTGCTTGCCTCCTCCCAGAAAATATCAAAACCAATGCAACGTAAGAGAGCACCCGAGGGCTGTGCGTCAGGTTGGCATTCATCGCGTGATTTGAGATCCCCAAATAAGAAGTAAGAACAATTCCTAAAAGCCCCGAGATAGCATGGTAGTAACGACTAGATTCAAACTTTTCCTGTAAAAACATACGCTGAAGGCCACGTAAAAGTAGTGCAGAAATCATTTCCAGAGCTCATTTGTGAGGAAGTGCATGCGTGCCGCAGAAAAAATTGCTAGGTAGAGGAAGGCACGGCAGGTGCCTGATGGATCGCTAACCTGTCCCTGGGCATTCCGCGGTCGAGAACGAACCTAACGCCATGAAGGCTCTCAAGCAGCGTTATTTTATTGCATGTTACTCTTGAGGTCACTTAGAGAGTTCAAAGCATCAGTACGTATGGAACACCCATCGCAGGAACTGAGTTGACTCTATTTTCTTGTCTGTTCAGTTGAATTCGTACAAAAGTAGACCCTTAAATTTTACGTGTTCTGTCCCATAGGTCTAGCGATTCAACGCGAATTCCTTGATTTAGCCCCAAAATTTACACGGAAAGTACGTTTAGTTGACAAGGCACGAAATGATGAACTAATTTCCAAAGAGTTTTCAGTGAGCTGGGCGTATGAATAATTCTTAACAACGAACGTTTTCTCAGCGTGTATATCATTATAACTTCATTTAGATTTTTGCTTGTGAGTGTTCAGATTTATGCTTTGCAAAATGTCTTTCAACTCGACAGTTGAAAACACATTTCCGTACATTCTATGAAATGATCTGCAGTACATACAGCTGAGTCATCTTCCTTAAATAGTATGCTGGAGAGCATGCAAATATACTGACAATGTGACCTAAATTCGTCTCCCTACAGGTAGCACGCCGAGGAAATTTTTGCTCAGTACAAATACGGCAAACTTTCGGACGACTTTGAGATTAGAGATGGAGAAAAAACTAACTCGCTCAATTGAACGGTAACACACTTTCATTCCAACGAGTCTCGACATATATAGGACATTGATCTCAATGTGAGGTTTCCTTATTTTGGATCCATCAGCATTCAAGTTTCAAATATAGCTTATGCTCTTGCAGTAGATGTGCATTGGGATGATCCTTCACCTTTTTTTAATCTGCACTAAGCCTTCAGCCACGGTAGATTTTCATTACAATCATTCAGTTAAGCTGGATGTCGTCATTACCCTAATAATTACTCATTATTTTTTTTTGTTTCCTGTACCTCTATTCATGTTAAAGAAAAGTTAAGCAACTGTTCTGGTTATATGTGGGTATTTTTCGCGAGCAGTTAATTCCTCTTTATTTCAACTGTATGAAGGTTAAGCGTTAATAACACGGAGCACCAGCGAAAGTCAATGATGAAGCATTTCATCCTTCAAGGCAAAAGATTTTACTCAAGATTTGTGGGAGTCGTAGAATTTGCACCTACGATGTATTCTTACTTTTTATACTGTGTTGAGAAATGGAATGTCGCTAATAAAATACGTAAAAGAACACGAGATTGCAAAAGCCTGATCATATTGACCAAAACGAGTGTTTTTTTATAAGTAGCTATGTATATACGTCTAGAATAAGGATTTATATGCCAAGCTTCCGGAAATTCTTGTGCACATACAATTTAGTGATAAGAGATATAACTCGTTCTGATATTTAACGTAATTCACAAAAAAAATCCAGTTGTTCCTTCCAATGGCATACTCGATTCTAACGATGAAAAGCTTATAAAATGTATATCCATATTGTGAAGGTGCAACTATTGAGCCGGAACCGACGTTTAAATTCACATTCATGTAATGAATTTAAGGTAATACACATAGAACGCAAGAATAGAGCGATGTTTTACTTATTATTTTCTGTTGCATTTTAGAGTACGGGGCTTGTGAATTTCCCTGACTTCGGAAAGATAACACATTCATGTTGAATATCCTGTAAGAATTTGATATTGATATTTTTCCTATACGTTATATATATTTATATCAACTTGAATTTTTAAATAGATAACAAATATTTTAATTGACTTACTCTGAAATATTATATTAATTAGCATATTGATCATTGGAAATCTTAAGAGATGCAATTCCCCCACAGTTTGTGCTGCTAGGAAGCCTGGGCGTGTTCCCCATCAACCTGAACCAACTGTTCGCCCAAATGCTGGGGCAGGAGGGGTACAGGACGCGACGATCCATCCACAACTCGACTGATTCTCCTGTCAGCTGGCGGTACAAGGTACTGCAGCCACTGCTGTGATAAATATTCGGCAGTCAGCTGGCGGTACAAGGTACTGCAGTCACTGCTGTGGTAAATATTCGCCAGTCAGCTGGCGGTACAAGGTAC
This sequence comes from Orchestia grillus, assembly GCA_014899125.1. NCBI lineage: Eukaryota > Metazoa > Arthropoda > Malacostraca > Amphipoda > Talitridae > Orchestia > Orchestia grillus. The sequence continues at coordinate 33,377 of VOMN01009396.1, forward strand.
TGCAGTCGATGCTAATGGGATCCTGCAGAGCGATAAATGTCTGATGATGCACATTTGCGCAATTGCATTAAATTGTCCAGACTTTGATTCCCCTCTAATTTTTGCCGAGAAAATATTCTGTGTGTTATTCTAACTTTTGTAGTCAAGTATTTATAATGAAAGTTTGATATTTTAAATAATTTAGAGTACACTTAACTATTCGCTTAATCGAAAATTATTTAATTCGTGTCATTATGGCTTTCAAAATGTTTGTACACCAAATAAGTGTCGTTGTAAATTTTCGTTTATTATGGTATTGATCATATTTGGGGTACCTTTCAATGCTGAAAGCATCTGAAGCCGTTATACTATGCAGACCCCGGGTCTCTCAACCTTTATTGTGTTATCAAACATGTTTTTGTCTCTGAAGATACCGAATAATGAACTGTTGAGGTCATTTGGGCATATAAATGTAAATACTGGAGGCGGAACTTATCAGGTCAGCTTGGGAAGCAAAAATGGGAAGCTGGGTAATCAAATGTAAGTGCAATGTGTAAAATTACGAGGTGAGTTTGGGGATCCAGGGCTTGGCCGAGCTTATTCCACATCTCATAAATGGCCTCGCGCGCCATTTTATTGGGACAGAATGTCCGCTGTCAAACATTTTTCAAACATTCTACTGTTCATGTCGGGTGAGCGAGGGATAACGTATCGATGGTGTAGTGCGGTGTGATGTAAGTGCATTTAAGGCGAGTAATTAAGGGGATGTAGGGTGATGTAATGAAGGGGATGTAGGGTGATGTAATGAAGGGGATGTAGGGTGATGTAATGAAGGTGATGTAGGGTGATGTAATGAAGGTGATGTAAGGTGATATAAGGTGATGTAGGGTGATGTAATGAATGTGATGTAAGGTGATGTAATTGCGTGGTGTGTTGCGGTGTGATGTAATAAAGCAATATTAATATTTTCGTCTGACTGCATAGGACGTCGGTTAAAGACTAAGTACTCGGCTTGTTCCTGTCACCATTTTTTACAATTTAATCTATTCAATCATACCAAAGTGTCAAATCTTCTATTTTTGATTTTGACCCAGGGATGAATACAAGTCGATTTTTTGGATCAATACAATATTATTTTGCCCCCGAGACGCAGTATTTTTACAGTAGTGAACGTAGCAGAAGTTCGATGAAACTCAGCGGCATATTCAAGGACCTTTCTCTTTTTCAAATTACAAAATTGTTCCACCGAATGACCTCACTGACAAACAAAGCACCTTTCAGGCTTTCACCTTGAACCTCCGGTGTGAAGTAGATCTTGACTTTCGCCGAGTACTTATGACGATAAAATATCCTGAAGTATTCGCCTGTCAGAAGAAAATTTTGTTTTGAGTTACTCTCGTGCAATAACCTACACAAATAACCTCGCAACGCCAGGCTCACCAGGTATTTTTTGTATCTATGGACGGCGTTAGCTCTAGAACAGAACAGCAAAGCTGACTTGTGTGAGACTCGGGGCGTCCACTTCTTGTCCATCTTACACAAAACCAGTTGCTTCAAACCGCTCTTATATATTTATATATATATATTGCAATAGACAAGCGCACTTGCATGGGAAATAGAATGTTCAGGCACTTCAAAATTCCTTTACTAAGCTTTCCCTTAATATGGTCAACAATAGTGTATCGTTCTTGTTTCATCACAATTTAAGGAATACTCTAAATTTTCAATACCATTTCATATGCGAGTCTCCAAATGCAAAAAGACGATCCAACTTCACTTGAATTAGATACGATTTAAAAAGTATTATTAATCCCGTCAAAATATCATACAAAACCTTATGGTGTCCGTGCACTGTGAAATCGCTCCCGTTTTAAGAAGTGCTACTTACAATAAACTTATAAAACTTGATATATATTGAGTGTTTTCATTGTTTCTTTAAAGCAGGGGACTAAGAATAGTCATATTTTGAACAATTTTTTTTCAATTCTTAGGATTTGATAATTTTGGGGATATTAATATTTCATGAATAAGAAGCAAGTAGATGCATATCATTCTAATTGTGTTTTCAGCTTATCATAATTTATATTTAAAGTTGAAAATATATGACAGGAAATCCCAGTGGAAAAAATGCCGTGCTTGCGTCGCATGTTCTGTGAGATGGAAGCCGCAGTGAAGACGAGCGACACGTACGGGGACAAGCCTTCAGAGAATGACGTGGACCGACATCCTGAGGAGGAGGTGGACGTGGAGTCTCCAGACCCGCAACTGGAGCTGTACACGGAGGCTGTGCGTGCGCTGTACGGCCACGACAGTCCCTCCGCCCCCGACTCCAGTCCCGCCACCGAGAAGGCCTTGTCCCTCATGCAGTCCTTGACTGGCAAAAGTTGTGAGAAGGCTTACAAACTCTGCTCTGGACGGTGGGTGTCATCTCACTGTGCGGCAAACAGTTTTTCTCGAATTTTTGCACCGCAGGTAGGAAGACATTATGAATTTTGCTCGCTTAAATCAAGTGCTCCTGAAGTCCCATACACGAAAATAGATGCTAAGAAAATAGATGTAAGTGGACCGGTAAGAATAGCATGTATATTAATGGGTTGATTAACTCTCCTCTATTTCTTACTATTCTATTTTGAGTCAGTAACGGAAACATCAGTACAAGGGAAAGTGAATTAGTGTTATTATAAGCAAAAATGTATTTACTTCTTGTTACGTGGTGGGTTGAAGTACTTGAAAAATAAAAAACGGTATTTATGTACGAGCAAATAATGAAAACAACAGTCTAATAAATTTCAAATAGTGAAGTAATGTCTATGTAATGCATTTACAGTATGTCCCACAAAAATTCGAACCGAGGAGTATTTTTTTTTCTCCGTATCAGAAACACCATCACAAGGATACCATAAGCATTTAATTTCTAGCAAAATTCTCGGTTCGGGTTTTTGTGGGACACACTGAGTATGACATTAAAAATCTATGCGCATATTAAAATGAAAGTTTTTGTAGGTTTGTATTTGAAATCTCATTCCATTATTATAAATTAAGTTTTACTTTCGTATAAAATTGACATTTAATATCACAATATTTATTGAATAAATTATTCAATATTAATGCATAACGTACAGCAATCATTTAACAATGTATTAATTCAATACACGAGTATTGCATTAATGTGAACATGCGCAAGAGTATCGCATTAATTTGAACATGTGCAAGAGTATTGCATTAATGTGAACATATGCTAGAGTATTGCATTAATGTGAACATATGCGAGAGTAGTGCATTAATGTGAACATATGCAAGAGTGATGCATTGATGTGAACATATGCAAGAGTATTGCATTAATGTGAACACGTGCATAAGTATTGAACAGTTATATGACATTATTAAAATCTGCATGCGTATGGAAAACAAAAGAGAACGAAAAATTCCTATTTTATTGTAGGAGCTAATAAGTTCTGAGTTGCTGCTCCGTTTGCAAGAGCTTATTATTTTCAGAATTGTTTTGTATGAAATATTGCACTTTTATGCCAGCAAAAGAACTTCAATTAGTTATAATTTTTTTCAGAATTAATCGGCATCCGCAGTTGTTGTGCGAGGCAGTTTGTACAAGATTTGTTTCATTAGGATATTCTTCAGTAGTTGAATGCCCTATTTCGTAAAAGAAAATTCGTACAGTTACACATTTACTCTCCCAAATTTCTGGCGACGCGGACGTAAGTTACGAAGCTGGAATACAAAGTATCTCATTCACTCATTCATTCATTCATTCTTGCTTCCCGTGAACACTCAATTAGTTTAATCAATGTTTCCTGTTCCCGCAGGTACGCAGCTCCCATGGTGTTCAACAAAATTTTCCGTGAGCTCAACATTCGCTTAAAGGATGAACTTTGAGGGCTCGGAAGTGCAGTATTTAGAATCATTAATAATTTTACAGGATAAATATTTCACAGCGTTCCTGAAATTTGGCATTACTGCTGGAGTGAAACTTTTAAAGTTAGTTGAAGTGGCCCTCTCAAAAATCCCGATGGGATCAAATCATTTTGTGGTTGGTGCCTCTCTCAGATCGTCTCTCGTGTGTTTGGGACGTGGTTATAATATCAGAGAGCGTATCTTTAAAACTTGAGTTAGCCTGTGATGACTCACAATGTGAAACTAAAGCACGAAAATGCGGAGGAACTTTTAGGATGCAACATTTTCTGAGCAAATTCTAATTCATGAAGAGTGTCCTGCCCATGATGAAAAATACCAAAAAGATCGTCAGCAAAAAACATGCTAGTTTCATTTTTCTTTCACATGCAGGTTTCATTTCTAGAGCTTCCGAACGCTACATTGCTCATCAGCTGCAGAAAATTTGAGAAAATGAGGCAATAAATTTATGTCCCACTCACTACTGTAAAAAAAACCAGAAGTTAAATGTACAGATGGTGACTTAAGTGAACCCAATACAGTATAGTGACAGATTAAATAATTATAGAGGCATTCTCAGAGTTAATAATGGAGTGCGCGTAGTTCTTGAATTTATGTGTAGTTATGTCTATACAGAGTCTATTTTCATGTATTGTTGTATTCTCAAAGAGCTAATATATTTTATTGTTATTATATTATTTGTTCGTTAATTGCGCTCTTTCATTTTTATCCCCACAGCAACATCGAGAAAATTTAAACGGTTGTTTGATTCCATTTCCAAAGTGAATTTAATATTGGGGTGCATGGCCACAAATATATTTATGTGTCATCATGAGAAAATCTGGCTTGATCACTGTCCCATTGACTTTAAACCTATTTTATATAAACGGTACGTTGATGATACATTTGTTCTTTTTAAACAGGAATTACATGCTTTGTCATTTTTGGATTACATNCAAGTGATGCCATATAAACTTTATCAGCGTTAGATTGAGATGTGATACAGTTAGTAAACTCACGCGAGTTCGATACCGTATATTCATTTATGGTTAGTGGACTGAGCACAGGGACGAGAAATTTACCAATCTTGTGGGTGGTGCAATTGCAGATTGTGGGTGACGTTGTTTGCAGATCCGTCCGCCGTAGTCATTGGTTTAAGCAGGAAATATTTTAAGGCTCTTTTAGAGCTGTGTTTACAAAATTCATTTTTCCTTTTTAATNTTTTAATGCTGGATGTTGTACTATTTTTATTGAATGCTTCGTTAACTTCTTTCATTCTTTGTTCATTAATAAGCATATTACACCACCTCTTCCTCGGTCGCGTCGCCCTGCCACAGCGACGCGGAGGCGGCAAAATTTCTTCCTCTTCGAGACCAGTCACCGATAAGATGGGACGGACTCCTTAAAATAAAGCTTTAGTCGANCTTCATTTTAAAATTGCTTTGCAAGAAAGATATTCCTAATATCATGGTATTATTACGACTATTATTATAATTCATCACTCTCATCACCGAAGACCACATGCGCTCATTACCATTACTTCCGTAAGTCCCACTATTATTATTTCATTCAATTTTTATTACTGCAGCAACCTTAGGCACCTTCAGAAGTGATGCTCAGCAGTTTCACGTATTAACGAGACTGTATTAGAAAGTCCATGTACTCAGTAACATCAATGTATATTAAATGAAGGTCGGTCACGTACGGTGTAGCTCACTGGAAATGAATTGAATGACGGAAGGTGTGCGAAACTTTGGGGAATTTTTTGAGCAATCGTTCAGTGTGAGAAATAAAACTTATGGTCGTCGAGCAAGATAAGAAAATGTTTGCAGTAGATTATTAGTACCAGGGAGCGGTACCGAAAAAGATAAGCCGGTTAGAAATAAAGTAGATGAAGTCAAGAGAAACATTCTAGTTGGATGGCTACCCAGAGAAGGTCCAGCAAAATAGCAAATTATTTTAGATAAATGAAGTTAACTTTTACAAGTCCGTTTTGTTGCACGTTTGATGGTCTGGATGTTTTTATTTTTTGCAAGAATTTATCATAACAATTAACAGCAATTTTAATATGTTCTGTTCCAAGCTGACTGTAGGCCGACCCTTTTTGATGAATTTGCGATACAAGACCGCCAGCATACGGGTGCTGTTTAAGGGTTTTATGTATATTGCAACCATGAGAATATGTGAAACTGTCTTGTATAATTTTCGTCGTTTGCTAACATTGAAAAAATTTGACTTTTTATTCAATTTGGTAACCATATTGACACGAACTTCAGAACTCTAGAGCCAACGAAAATACGTCCAATTTGGAAAAATCTGTTACCATGGTCTACAGAAATCTGCACAAAACATCCCTCAAATGAAGCAACCCAAACTTTTGAGTTCTCAAAAGTAAAAAGGATGTCGAGTAGTTTACTACAAAACAGTGACTGCAACAGCACAAACCCTGTTGGCTTGCATCTGTCTTTGCTGCTGTTGTTGCTGCTGCTGTTGATGCTGTTGCTGCTGCTGGTGATGATTTCTCTGAGACATGTGCTGCTGGAATTCCTGTTGCTGCTGCTGTTGTTGCTGTTGCTGCTGCTGCTGGGCCATGGACACACCAGGGTTCTGGCCCGGGTTGCCCCCCTGTCCCCCTTGCGGGCCTAAGCGGACCCTTTTGGCGGCGGGCCCATGGTCCCCCGCACTGCTGGTGCTGCTGCCCCCGCCCCCCCGCAGTACCCCCACATCGCTCGGCTTGCTGCCGCGCTGTAAGAGAAACATTAGTAAGTTAACATGAATAAAATAAATCCTATTGACGAACAAATAGATCCTATTTTTTCTACCAAGAGGAAGAGGATCACCTGTTTGCTAAGACTATGTATATATATATATTATATATATGCAGAAATTTTCATTCTCAAGAATTTTCCGCATATGCTAGCCACACTGGACTAGTCAGAACTGCAGTTCGCATATAGGTACGTTTGGTATAGTGTGAAAAATCCACGAAATAAAAAATCATTTGTAAGACCAAAAATGAAGTTCATTTGAGGATAAAATACATAGAAGTTTACATTCATAGGAAAATGCATTTTTCGAAAAACGTTCAGCCAAATTCTTCAATAGAAAAAATCAATTGCCATTATATCGGAAAAAAACGTAAAAAAGTTGAATAAAGGCTTGATGCACAGATGACAATTTAAAAGCACAACGGAGAAGGGTACTAATAGAATTAAGTTCGTGAGCAAGAGGGCAGAAACTAAAAAGCTGCACTCCATCCGAATAAGAGTGGGCCTGTGTCACACACTAGACCTCATGTTCGATTGTAGGAATGATTTTCAAATTCATAATTTCTTGAAGTACAAAGACCGATTGCCTTCTGAGCTACGATGCAATATCGTTCATCAGTATATTTGTTGAACTTGCCAGAGATCTTACATTGGGGGGAGCAGTCAGAAGGAGTCTAAGACCTGGTCTTATTCGCTCTCAGGACGTTCCTTCAGAACATACCTTCCTCCTGTAGCTTTACCTAATTCGCCTCCAAGACAGCACCTCGAACACTCTAACCATCCTTATTCTTCAGATCATTTTGAATATTGTCGTCAACGTTTCACTCAGATGTCTGGATTTTAGAATCTTTAAAGAGAGCAAAATATAAATCAAATCTTAACACAGATCAAACAGTCGTCAATTTTTTTACGCAGTAACTACTTTTACCTCTTCGATTAGGTTAGTTACATATATTATCTATGTTCTATTCCATTAGAAAAGTTAGTATGTCATCATACTTGTAGGTTTTTCTCTATGAATAGTAATGGTACAAAAATGCAGACATATTTTGTTTCAGATTGCTTTTATTGATAATACCGTTTTAGTCGAAACCAGCTGGTCTGAGTAGGCAAAATAAATTATTTTTATCACTGCCCTCACTTTTCCTTTATTCCAAAGATTAGATTTCCAATCAAACGTCTGACTTCTCAACTTCAGTGGATGTCTAAAAAATTAACGGTACGTCTCTTTGCCCAGCGAGTTCATTTCACGTTAGACAGCTGTCATTTCACGTTAGACAGCTGACGCGGTGGCCTCAGTGGGAGGCGTCTCGGTGCTTCAGGCTCATCCCGTCTCTTTGTCAATTCTCGTTCATAATGTCAATTGATTTAGCGTCAATTTGATCTTTGATGTCAATTTGATGATTCATTTGCCGTCCTTCTATCATCTGCGCGCTTCATGCACCCTTATCCCTTGTCTTGTATCCTCTTTTAGCCGTCAATTTTTTGTCCATTTTGTCATCTGATTTATCAATTTGATGCTTTGTTGTAAAATTGATTTATTTGCCATCCCTTTTTCCGGTTCTATCATCTGCATGTTTCAGGACCACCTCATCTCTTTTACCGTGTTTCTGTTATTTATTTCTATCCATTTTACGCATTGCTTTGTCGTCAATTTGATTTTTGAGTCGTCAATGCGACTATTCGTTGTAAATTTCATTCATTTGCCTCCGCTTGGGTCGTCTTTCGTCATCAGCGCGGCCGAGGCTTACCTTGTCGGTCTTGTCGTCCTGCTCCTCGTCAGACAGGAACTCTCTTTTGGGGTAAGGAATCTGGCCTCCTGCAAACACGCTGCACAAAAAAAAATACTTGGTACTTCCACAGTTACCAGAGTAAAAAAACTCGCCAACAAAACCATATATATACATAAAACTAGACATTCTTCAGCCATTTTGTCCAACAAGATGCTCCGAGTTCGGTATCAAGCGTAGATAAACTCAACATAGGATTTGAAGCTACAGTATTGATATCCTGAACTTAAGATTTTACGCCTACATCAACTAAATTTGTGAACGATAGACACTGAAATAAAATTTTTTAATAGTTTAGCAGCTTTTTCATGATAAATTCAACAATTTCGAAACTGGCACTTTCAACGGATACAGTGCCATCAGTATAGAATTATGTGCACACCAGTGAGGCCAGGGACGTGGTGCTCGAAATAATTACAAGGTTGTCAGGATAGCCAAGCCGAGGTTTGAGCCTCTATTTCATTGCTCCTGTAAACTTAAACCCCCTAATGCAGCCACACCATGGCCACACGTAGCTGTGATGCTTCCCATCGCAAAGGAAGGGAGACTAGTGGGCTGGAGTGTACTGCCAACGTATAAATCATTTTCCCAAATCATGAACTCAACTTCTGAGAACTCAAGAGCCCAAATCATTTTCTGATTGACTAACATTTTCTTTTATACATATTTTCTTTTTAAGACGCATTAGTGCCACATCGGAGGTTAACACAAACAAGAACAGCAGAACAATACTTTCTATTGGTAGATTGTATTTTATTTAAAAACACATACTCGTATCTTATATTGAAGTATTATTAAGTGTACCTAATTCGGTACGTGGGGCAGTGAAGTATTAATTTGTAACGATGTACAAAATGTATAATTTAGTTTTAAGTGTCCACATCGAACAAACTATAAAAGAAATAGGGAAATGAATACGAGAACATGAACGAGCCATCAATTGACCGGACAATTTATCAAAAATTGTCCAACAAATGGACATGACCTGTCATATGTTGGCCATACGAAGGCATACGAAAATGCCTTCAACCGGTCCTTGGATGTCCCGCCCCAGTATTTTTCAACAATAAGAAATATTCAAAATTAATTTAACCGTTCGTATATATCAGGGGTCACCAAACTACGGCCGAATCCGGCCCGCGACGTCAGTTCATCAGGCCCGTCGACGGTACTTTAATTTGCTTGATAAAACAGTTGGAACACGAGATGTTGTGATACAATTCAAATTTTATGTTTATAATACCACAGCTAAGTGAATAAGAGTTAAATCATTGCGTTAATTATTTCAACTCAGGCAATAAATGTGACGTTTCAGAGAATTCTGGCTTGCAAGTATTGAACAGAATGATTATGCGGCCCGCGCTCGTCATTCTTTCAGTTGTCCGGCCCACTGTGAAAAAAGTTTGGTGACCCCTGGTATATATGATACGAGGTTAGAGGTCATAGGTGCTGGAATGTAGCCAAAATTTCGAAACCTTTCAAAATTTAACTATCCTGCAAACCCCCAAACACCTTAAGTAGAAGTCTCGGCTCTCTTAAAGATAAAATTAATTTGAAATAAAATTAAGGTGTCGTGTATTAACTAAGTTGTCCACATAGTAATAATGTATACATAGGTGAAACAAGGATACAAATTGACGAAAGAATATCTTAGCACCAATGTTCAGTTCGGACTTGATAATAATCTTCTCTTGTGTTAAAGCACATCGTAGAAACAGGACACCAAATAAACTTAGAACAACCAGAAATGTTAGCTAAAAATTCTCATGTACGACCTTAAGCGTTTTCTTTAATTTTTTACTAAATTCATTCGAAATTCTATCAACAGGTCCTTATAATTTTCTCAAATATATGACCCTCCTGTCAAATCAACCTTACAAAATTACAGCCAATGAAATTCTTTCTTCAAATTCGATTGCTGTTTCGTCCATTATAATCCTGATCTCGATTAAACTTTTCTTGTCAATCTTGCATTTATTTTTATCGTCATAGCCTATTTACGGCGTCGCATGTCATATGTCCAAAATTTTCGCTGTTTCATCCCTTGAAAACGCACGCTACATAAGCGTACCAAAACTTGGGTTATAAGTATAAAAGCCCGGTGGATGTTTCCAAATATTTACCCTACAAGATGGATCCTGGGCGTCCCTTATTTTAATAAATGAGGGCCCAGGATGTAATCTGCTTTTGGTTATTTCGTTTACCCTGAATGATGACCAACGTAATGTTGGTCGAAAGCTCGGTACTTTTTTAAGTATAATTCTCAGAAGAAGTTTGAAATTAAATTCCTCATCAATTTACTTGATAATAATAATAATGTAAATAATAATGTTTATGATGTATACAAATAGCTACTGTTTAAAAAACATTTCCTTGTTTCTTATTTGTAGCTTAAGCTTAACTTGAGTAAACTTTTGTATTTGCCATGGCTTGCAATGAATTTCAATAAATTAAAGGAACTCAACTAAAAATATAATTAAGATAAACTTCAGAATCAATAAAACAGCTAAGCAAGAACTATCAGAATAATAAAAAAAAAGATGTAGCGGGAAAATAAACAACTGATAAATTATAACCAATCAAAGCCCGCTAATTTATCAGGTACTTTCGAGTGCGCACACTGAATTTTCCCTGAATGCGTGCTTTGTTAAATATACCTACTGAGTGCATGAGAGCTCAATGAAAATAAACACAGTGGCACGTCTAGTCCAGTAATGTCCCCGTGCCAGGCGTTTAGTAAATAATAGTATGGAGCAAAATAAGAAACGTTCGCGGTTTATGATTAGTAAAGAGTAAAACGCTTCCGCCGGACTTCCCTTTTTTATTGCCTGAGCTTTCGCCCTCTTCCGCAGAGTGCTTTATCAGGAACGAGTCGTGAAAACCTCTGATACAAAAGGTATACACGCGCATCTATGCTACGGATTATTACATTTTTGAGAGAATTTATTTTACAGAGAGGGGATTTTACGTACAAAAATTGTAGGGAAAACCATACATCAACGATTGAAAAGTAATTTAGAAATAAACATATAATTGTTAATGGAAGGTAAGTTCAGTATAGACGTCAAATAGGTCAGTTTCTTAGGTTCTATATTGGCCAGTTCTAAGAAACTGACATATTTTGACGTCTCTGGGGAACTTAAATTCCATTAACAATTTTGTATATTATTTCTGAATTACCTTTCGTTCGTTGATGTATAGTTTTCCCCACAATTTTTGTCTAAAATCTCCTCTGCTCTTAAAAGTTTTTCTTAAAATTATGTGTCAGAGGTTTTCATAACTCGTTCCTTTGATGAAGCACTCAGCGGAAAGAAAGAAAAATCGTTTATTCCGAAATCGGTCACACACAAAGTACTGTATATACCTTACGGTTTTTCAATTCGTAAAATTATAGCCCTAAAATTAAACATGAAAGCTTCGATGGAACTTCTAATAGGGATTTGCACGACTACAATCTAAATATTACGTGTGGAAGTCGCGTTAAAACTTCGGATCGTGATTCTAAATTCGCTCCTAAGCAAAAAGTGAAGCGTGATATCTCTAATATAGTAATTATAGTGCAAAGATGGCATATTGTAACCTAGATTCTTTTATAATACGATAAACTGCAAAATTATAACAAAATTCGAATCTACTCTGAATTCTACAAAGTGAAAAAATAAAACAATAAAATTAATTCCAAAAATCAGTCACATACAGGTGTGGATCACATTGTTTTCTCCATCATTAAGACTGCGACTTTAAAAATAAATGTAGGTGTCACGTAGAGACTTCACTTGTGATTCTTAGTTCACTAGCCTATCGTGGAAATCAGCACGTTGGATTAAATATTAACCAAAACCATCGTACAATTCTGATAAAATTCAGGGAATAACAATCGACGGATAGGTTGTGAAATGGGGAAAAAATAGTTGAACCTATAAATAATTATACAGGATGAAGTAACGATAATTTGAACTTGAATGGTGGTACAACGAAACTTCAACGAAATTGTGAAGATAATAAACCGATAACGTGCAGTTGAAACATTAACAAATTCTGTAGAATATAAAACAGTTATGTCGTAAGTAGAGTCACGGTATATTAAAATAGCAATAGTTCGGAAGAGGGCGATAGCTCGGGCAATAAAAAAAGTAAATTCCAACGGAAGCTTTTTAATTTCTGCTAAATAGTAGTAGTAAACAGTAGTAGCACTTCAGAGAAATACTCCATATTGCGCAACAGGTACCATAACCTCACATCACTTACTTGTAAACGATGTTTCTTTTATAAAGAATTTTCACAGCGTAGGTTACCTCGGCCATCATATGTATTTATATTATGGAAACACATATATGTTCGAAGTTGGAATCGTCATAGCAGGTTCACTAGGATAAAAGAGATGCTCAATTTCTTCAAGTGACATACACTGGCGCACAAAGCCCTGTACGAAAACCACCATCAGAGACGCAGTACAAAGCAAACTCAAACAATTATAGTTATTATTATTAGTTAATGGTCCTTAGCCACATCAAAGGCGATCTAAAGAGAGCAAAAAGGAGAGAACCATTTAGCAAGGACTGCAGGGGATGTGGAATCCACGCACAGGTGTGCTCCTACACAGGATTCCCCGGGCATAGAAACAGCAAGTTAACGAGGAAGAAGAAAAGATGAATTATTCATCTTTTCTTCTTCCTCGTTAACTTGCTGTTACTTTACTCATCATTTTCATGCCTTCTTCGATGATTATAATCAGCGAAGAAGGCATGAAAATAGAAAGAAGCAAAGTGGACACGAAAGATAACAGTCCCGAAGACCTACTATATTAACTCCAGGGAGACGTCCCCAGAGCATAGGGTAGACAAACCTAATGCCATTGCGTACGGTTATCCTATGCCCCCTTATGACAACACAACCCAGTACGGGGCACCAACACAAGGTAAGTAGAGGACTCGGAACTCACTCCTGAGTGGGCAGAGGCTCCTCCTGGAAGTAGAGGTCCTGCATGGCCTGCTCTGACGTGATCCGCTTCGTAGGGTCCATGGTCAGCAACTTCTGGAGCTGCAGAAACCAGTTTAGTGGTTAGTTATAGTCAGGGTTTAAAGCTCACCATCCACATGAAATGTGATCCGAAAAAAGCGAAAACAAGGGACCATTAAGCATTTACTACAGAAAACGGGGAATCTACGCATGTGGCCTGCTCCCATAGGATCCTCTGCGCATCCAAACAGCAAATTAAAAATGAAGAGGGTGAAACAACAAAGAGATACCTATTGAAGAAGGTGTAAAATTTAATGAAGGAAAGTGGGTACGGAAGACAGAAGTCCCAAAGACCTAACTATAGCAGAGGTAACCTAACAGTGTCAACATGGAGATGTTCCCATAGCATAGGACAGATTAACAACTAACCTTATCCTATGGCCTATCTCATGTCCTAGGGGGACGAAAAGACAAGTTTACTGCACCATGACGTCAAGTGAATTCAATGCCAACTCACTAGAGTCGTAGAACTATTTATAAAATGGTAAAAAATGGTGAACTACTCTATTTATATGGAAATTGCATGGGTGTTCATTGTTCTCTTTAGTATGATATACCGGCCTCTACGTGACTTTATTGACCATGTCTTTATTCATAAAAGTTATACAGACACATTACAGTCACGCTGCTAAGCTACGCAACATCGTAAATTTACTAGAAACCTTGAAGCAAAGAGCACTCCAAGAAAACCGATCGTATTTATTAAGAGAATGTTTCGGAGTCCAGCTCAATCACTAGTTACATAAAAGCAAATCTGTCTGAAATAAAATAGACAAACAATAATTAAGAACAGTAAATCCAGAAATGCTACAGAAGCCAATGAACGAATTAATATGCAGGAGAATAATTTGTTAACAATTTGAAGATGATATGAGCTCTCTGTACTGGTGAGAATGGGCTTCCCCTTGAAAACGCACACGGACTCGAAAGGAAGAATGCTCATTTGGACGAAAGTAAATGAAACATTTTCCTTGGCTTTAGATATTTAAGGAATAAAAAATAGTCATTTGAGGCTCAAACGGGCCTTTGAAATAGTGATCCAACGGGTTGCGGGTGGTGTTCTCGGGTATTAAAAATAACCACAGGTTTCTGTGGTAGAGAAGCGTTAGCAAATTTTTAGCTACAATATGATCTGAGCTTCAAACTCCCAGAAGTATTAAAAGCAACACCTGTACCAGTGAATTTGAAGCAGGATTGACAACTTGTACTTGAACTCTTCGTCTATAGCCCCCTACGCCACACCCTGTTCGCACTCGATCGCGACCGAGCTCCGTTGTGTATGAGCCTGTTTTTGACAGCTTTTAACTCGAGAGCGAGGCCACGCGTGAACATTTACGCTCGCTCCTACAGCCGTGGTCCATTTTATTCTATTTCATTCGATTCCGTAGCAATGCAGCGGTATGCACAATGTCGTAACGAAAAATGTATAAATCGATTTTATGCATCAATAAATTTGCGAAATGAAACCGAATTATCCTATCATGACATTATTTATTTTACTCATCATAATTAAGCCACATTATAGTTGATAAGCATTAGAGATATATATTAATATGTATAGTCGAATGATACATACAGTTTTGAGGACCCTGTAGAGCGCAAACTTACCAAGAGAAAGGCCTTGCTTTCGGGTTTGATTTTGTGTCGGTCCATGTACTTAATTAAGGAGCAGTTGGTGTAACTGCAATGAAGGAAAAAATTAGGGCATAACTAGTATAAAACTAAATACATTATAAAATTATACTAATGCAAAATTATGAAAATGGCTAGAGAAATTTTATTTAGCAGCGTAGCGCACAATAGCGTTAATTTTCTCGATGAGTCGTCAGAATTATGGAGCAATGGAAATTAACTCCTTTTAAGTTGAATTTATGGTTCACCAAACACTATTCTCAGACCTAACCGAGTTTCGTGCTCACGATCAGCGACTACACTGATCTATCTCACAGGACTTTGCATTAACACTAGAACGGCCAAGCCATCAATTTTACTACATTTTGATGATCAATTTAACAAACGATGACAATAAATATTTTGTGATTTTTGTTACTTACGCTCACGTCTAATAATGTCTTAAATTGGACATATTGTCTCGCCTTTTAAGGTTTAAATATTATTTTTAAGACAGCCGTCACGTTGCAGTCTGACAAACGTAAAGTGCCGGACATTTTCCAAAATTGCGCTGCTATATTTACAATCAAAAATAGTTCTATACTAAAAATTTCGTTCCTTAAGCCTCAGGAAGCTACAGAATGTTCGCAGTGACGTGCCAGCCTCTGGATGGCTGTGGCTGGCTGAGGCCACAACCCCAGCCTCGAACGCCGCCACAGCCTGGCTGAAGCCTTCATTCCTTTTAGGATGACAGGATGACGCAAGGATCACTCCTCAGTGGGTGAGGGGAAGTGCAGCATGACAGCTGTGTCATAATAATACTATTTACGCCTTAAAAGAAGGGACAATATATTCACCTTATAACATGCAGCCGTCACGCTGCATCGCGGTCTTAGCTAAAATTTGTATTATATACAAAGTGCATCCTGGCGGCGATCCGGAAGAGTCCAGTGCCGCACCATATGACCCATAAGTCTCATACAGGTACGTTCTAGTGAACGAAACTGCAGCGAATAACCAAAAGTTTGGAAGTGATGTTAGCCGGCTCGAGCCCAAGGGTTAGCTGACTCGAGTCGATGATGCAGCCAACCTCCTGATGCCCCGTGTCCCGAGACTGTAGTCAGGGACCGTTACAGACTAGCCCTGCCTGGATGCAGCCTATCAACTCAACGGAACAGCCTTGCCCGATCGAGTAATAAAGAAGAGCTTGGTGAACTGATTATGCTTAGACTGGTCTCAGAAGACCTTAAGGATGGGTGCATCGGCGGAAAATTGCACTTTTCGATTGCAGGCCGGGCCTGATCTATTTAGCAGTGTACGGTTCAGACTCTACCTGGGGAGAATATCTGATGATCCGGTCGTCCATGTGTGTTAGGACTTTGATTTCCTCGTCCTTAGCTTGACCGAGAGGCCGGGAACGACCAGCGCAAATCGCATGGGGCGGGAGTCAACCCGACAAGGATGACCCTGCAGCGATCTAATTCAGCCGTTGACTCAGAGCCCAGTGAATGGCCCGGTAGATTCATGGAGGGGAACATTCCAGTAATATTCCACGGGAACATTCGTCTTGGAAGCCCAGCTTGACCGCCCAGTTTTTTGTAAGCACCCGTCGGAGGTCCGAGTGGTACATGAACGAGATCGAGAGCACCACCGATGGATGTTAAAGGTGAGGTTAAAGCCTTTCGCAGGAGGACTTCCTCTTTAGGCCCGGTAATCAACCGAGAGAGGAGCTTATCTTAGTGCATGACACCTAGTTCAATGGCCCTATTTAGCAAGAAGACAGTCCCAAGCCCAGGTTGCGAACTGATACAAACGATGGGCATCTTAAATCCCTCAAGCAGGGACCAAGAGAAGTGTTCTTCGCGTAGCGCCTGTTGCTTCTCAAGAGCGGATGAGTAGAGGCCTGGTATTCAATTCCTGTAGAGCTCGGAGTCCTGCCTCCTTTAGGCCCGCAGTGATGCTCATACTCAGACTGCGTCTCATGCTGTTCACAAGAAACGTGCCTATTCCCAAAATATCTCCCGGCTAGAGGATCCTACAGGGTCGTCATTGGAAAGCTAGATCTGATAGCAGGTGAGCGAAAGCTCTGAAGATGTCGACCAAAACATTGGCCAAAGCCTAAACTTGAATAAACGAAATTAGCTCTTCCAAGGTACAAGCTGGGTGACCAGCAAGCCGGAGCCTTTCTGCTGACAAGGCATGGAGCGAGTGTCATCCAGAAGGACGTGGGCTTGGAGCAGGCCTCTAAGATAAATGACAACATGAACTAGGTAGATGTCTTTACAGAGGTACGGTGATTACATCGCGGGGAACCAATACAGGTTTTGGTCCACACGATTGCACGAACGGTTATTCGAAGTCAGAGCTGGTGTCGGCCTAACGAAGGAGGCCTTCCTCCGTGAAGAATGGGCTCAGATCTAGTTTCAACTCTGGTTGCCACTGGGAAGCCCAAAACTCTAGATCCTTCCGATGAAGTTTTTCAGACATAGTTGCAGCAAGGTCTTACTCAGCGAGAATACACCGAACGCAGGGTTTTCCAGGATACAAAAAAAAACACTTTAATTATGTTATTAGAATAACCTCTTTGAAGCACTCTACGAAACCTCTGGGTAAAATGCGCTGCCAGTGTAGCCTACTGTCTTTCTTACTGTCAGTCTTTTTCTGTAATGGGGCCTAGACTCAACTTTCTGCCTAAAGATCTGAGAGAATTCGATGGTTCTCTGAACATCTTCAAGAAGAAACTGGATAATTTTCTACAAACTATCCCTGATTAGTCTTTCTTGCTTCACTTTCAGACGACAGAGGGAAACGGTCTCATTCAACAGCTCGCGGATATGCGAAGACACACTATGCACACAAACGGCGGCACCCCAGTGTGGTCCGGGAATAAAAGCACAAACATATTCAAGGAATTCAAGTTACACTGAAAGAAACCCCGGGATGAAAACTCGAAGCATACAGAACGCTGGCACCGTAGTCATAACTGCACCTCTGATATGGGGAGAAACGCATATTGTACAGCCCTCGATAACAATATCTGACGCCTCTCCCTTGATGACCACAAGGATAAGAACCTCAACAATTCCGAAGCCTCGGAACTATGCGGCGCCTATAAGGGATTTTCCTCTTCTCGGCGATCCGTAAGTCTGCACCGAGGCGGGCGGCCTCACGAGCTTGAGCCCAAGACGAGTCGACTAACAAAATCAAGAGGTTCAATTGGGCTAATGGATTCGGTGAGGAAGGTACCTAAGTCACAGTTGCTTCTGGCAGTAGCTGCTAGGTTCTAGCAACAGTGATATAGGAGTGGT
The DNA here is from genome assembly GCA_014899125.1 of Orchestia grillus. Classification (NCBI taxonomy): domain Eukaryota; kingdom Metazoa; phylum Arthropoda; class Malacostraca; order Amphipoda; family Talitridae; genus Orchestia; species Orchestia grillus. The sequence goes on from VOMN01009396.1 coordinate 51,758, forward strand.
TATTACTTCAGTCCAGAAGGATCGAGCCTCGAGATGCGCATCTCAAAAGTGAAAGTTCAATCCCTGCTGAGGGAGTGTAGGGCGAAATTAGCCGCCAAGGCATTACATGGTTTGAGGAGACTTCCTTCAGGGAGGCTCTGGGTGTTGACGCCAGTCAATAAAAATCAGGAACGGATAGTTGCCCTCTCTCGGTAAGCTCAATGACGGCACCGTCGATGAACTCTCACGCATTGACGAGAAAAAGCGAAGGCATAAGATGTAGATCAGTGGATCCCTACTCCCCTGATGAAACGTATTTAGCGTAATGAACCCACGAGTCGTGACCATTCTTACATTCACTTCAAGCACTAAGCTATTAGGTGAAGGTACTAGTCCCGCCAATACCTTTCTATCATAGTAGAAAGGTTTTAGTATTATGTCAATACATAATGTGTACATGCATTTTTTCTACTTGGACTTTGTAGTTGCAAGTATTCATATTTTTTCACTCGGACCCAATAGTCGCAAGCGGGTGTGTTTTTCTCCTTGGATTCAGGAGTCACGAGTAATCATTTTTCATTATTCCATTTTATTTTCCTCCTAGGGCTTAGTAGTCACAAGAATGCATTTTTAAAATTTTACTTTAACTTTGTAATCACAAGTATGTATTCTTTATACTTATTAAATTCGACTAGGCTTTCGTAGTTTCATTTTTTCTATTTCTACTCTGACTTCGTAGTCAAAAGTTTTATGACTGATTTCTTTTGGTACTGGACAAAACTAACAACCCGCGTGAGATTGACCGAGGAAGAACCGTAACTTCGCCCGGTTGGGGGGACCCAACCTTGCAGGCTATTCGAGACGATCAAGTAAGAGCCATCATGGAACCTGCACGCAGGGCCGAGGAGAGGCAGTATGGCAGTAAAAAGATGCCGAAAGTCTCGAGAATATCGCAAGTACAAGGTAACCCATACACGCTAGAACTACGGCGCTAAAGCACTTCAGTTCTAGTCTAGAGCACTGAACCCTAGACTAAGTAAACCACTAGCACAAGGCTGCAAAGACTAGGGCAGAATACAGAGAACAGTAACTCTCAAACTGAATACACAGCACACAGCAACACTCGGACAATAAAAAGAAGCCACCTATCCAGTACACAAGGTAAATCACACAGAGGCCAGTAAACAAAACCAGCAGGTCAACGGGAGAGCAACGCAAGGAGACGTATTCATGGCGCAATGTGCTGACTACGAAATGAAGGCTTCAGCCAGGCAGTGCCTCGAAGCTGAGGAGCAGGGCCTCAGCCAGCTCCAGCCATCCAGCGGCTGACACGCCGTCGCACACTTTCAGGAGCTTTCCTTGACTGGAACAGGATTTTTAGTGAACTATTTTTTTGGTCAACGCAATTTTGAGAGATGTACAGCGCTTCATGCTCATCGCAATGCAGCGTGACGGTTGCGTGTCATAAAAATATTCAGTAATACATACATAAACTGTCCCTCATATTTAGCTTTAATACTTTAACACCTCAAATAGACTTATTTCTAGATAGACGTTTTCACCCAGCTCGGGTTTTACTATTTTTACAGTCCAGCCGTTCTAGTGAGTGCTACACTCTCACCCTATTGGCGGCTCGAGTGTTGCCACGCATGACTCACTTGTTCTTCTTGAAGTCCTTCATGAGTGTGCCATGCTCGGGCATTTTCTTGATGTCCACCCAGTCCTTCTCTTGTGGGAAGCCCATCACGTTGAATATCCTGGCCAGAATATCTCATAAACACTACTGATTGAACCGACAACTTGGATTATTACATTCAAGTCATGAACATATAGCTTTAGTGCAGCCGATCTCTGAAGAACTTCAGCATCAAGATAACACTGTCAGTTAAAGGCACTCTCAAAACTGTCATGTTATCATGAGAAATTTATGTGAAATATAAGACATTAATTTCCACTATATCCCGATAAATAAAGAATGGACATTTCACTATTCATCCGTAAGTTTGAAACCTTAAGAAATTAGAGTTAAACATATTACTGTAATAGAACACAAAGGAATTCTTCAGTAAAATTCAATTGCCTCATCCTATCTCCAAGTGGATCCTCGTTACAAAGTATAAATTCACATTATCAATCCAAGCGTCAATCTCATAACTAAAGAATTTTCTGAACAATCAAAAAGACGACGATCGAGCTAGAGTCCCTTACTAAGTGTATGTAATGAAATACCTGAAATTATTTTCTCACACGGACTCTGTCGATTCACGACTTGAAGTAAGCAGAAAATGTTTTAGCGTTTTATGTCATCTTATAAAAATTGGATACATACCCAGCCGGATGTATCTCCCAGCCCTCAGAAACAGTATACGAGTCAGAGCACATAGAGCACCGACTCAAAAGCGCAAGATTCTCGTGGCGGAGGGCCTTGTTGGCTTCTCCGCCGACACCGCTAAATACGAGTAAATGAACCTCGCCACTGGTTCACTCAACGAATTACAGTACTTAACTTCCACCGCCAAATTGTAATAGTCAGGTTTGATTTATAATAAATGAAGAGAACTTGCATCTCTTTTACACGCTGTTGAAGATAGAATTTCACGTCCTGTTAAGCTCCTTAATGCTGATGTTGAAAATTACCTTCGGTAAACAATCCGCTTATTTGCAGCATGTCCTTTGAAACCCCTTCACGTCAATAAATTTAACTCCTCAGACCACGGTTCAAAAAGAACCTTAATTTAATAGACAAAGAAAATCGTACCATCTAAAATCCTGAAAAAAAGACACACATTACAGAAACCTACTAATGAAGGTTAAAAGTATGAACACCAGTTTCAGATTTCTGAGTAGTTCCATGTTCCAGGTACCTGCACTACATCCATAAGTTGCATTCGATGGTCGATATTTGCCCAGCTGGTGTAGCAGAGGTAGTAGTATTATAAGTTACATTAGTTGGCACTACCTGTCGAGCTGATCGTGGTGGTAGGGATTGCTCGTCTTAATGTCCTCTTGCCGACAGTGGAAGATGGGTTCCGATGTCAGCAACTCCGCAAAAATGCAACCAATCGCCCATATGTCTGGAAAATGCAATCAATTTTCTACAGCTCGGCAGAAACGTCCAACTATCTCAAAGTCTTTAAAAAACAAGTAGTCATTTGAAAATTTAGACACACACAACTAATCAGTCAGCAAAATGCATTGAACTGTTTATATGGCAACATGAATAAACAGGACCTTGCGAAATCTTCTACTTTAACTTGCTTTCAATTTGGCCATGAAGAACTGATGAATTTAATCATGATTATTGTACATCACTGCAAGGTTCAATGATATGAAATGCCATTAAAAATAAATATCAAAGAAGAATGAATAACATTAATTACCAGCAAAAGAACTCGTCTCAAATGGTTAATATGCTATTGATTGAAAGTATACATGAAGCAACTTTCAAACTCAACTGAAATTATTCGATGTGTAAGCCAAATTATTTGTTACATATCTGATCAAGTCCTACCTAACACACAAGGGAAGGAGACAGAAGTTATCGCACACATGAGATTTCATTTTCTATTAAACATCTAGTTAGCCAAAATTGGTAGAACTCACACAGAATATGCATTTTACAAAGCGGAATGTAATATTAAACAAAAATTCTTCCTATAAAAGTGTATGGTCTCACAAACATAAGAATTCAACCCAAACAGTTTCCTATCTTCATTATGTAGTTGTAAAATCTTTGTTAACAATTACTGCTTTGAGATGGTTTCATGTGATGAAATTTAGCGTTTACAAACTTGCGGTGGCATGTAAATGAGCACATTTTACAATGCATATTTTTTCAGTTAAAGATTCATCGGACTTCTCCGATGAACCCTCTTCTTCAGTAATCCCCAAAAGTGTTGAATAGAATTGAAGTCTGAGGATTGACTTGGCAACAGGAGAAATTTATTGTTCTGAAGTAATGGAGAACTAAGTTTATTTTTAGTCAATGGTCAAATAAATGGTTAATTAAGCATTCGGATGCTAATTTGTCCTGTGTTTATAGTCATTATCCTGCTGGAACTCCATTTGCATCGTTGGAAAACAGTTTCACACTTGTAATGAGACTCTCCTCCAATATTTAATGGTACAGGGTCCATCCATCATCTCATCAGGGGGTACACATTTGATCCGATTGCTCTGAGGTTCTCTTCTCATGGTCCTTTCACTCATTTCTGTCCCAGAAGCTACCAGGTCAATTGTCAACTCTAACCAATTCATAATGGGCTTATTTTATTCTTCTTCGCCTAAAGTCGACGAGACCAAAGATCAACATTCCGTGGAACACCTGACTTTGGTATGTTAAGAGTTGAGATGTGTTCCTTAAACTTACAAATAATTCAACCAATGGTAGAGTATGGTAATTTAATCGGGGTAGAAATTTTCTGTACAAAAATGCCTTGAGAATGGAGCTGAACTACTCCCGTCTGTATATATCCTGAAACTTCTTCAACTTTCGGTACGACCTCCTTTAGGTGACCGTATGCTCGGACGGCTCATCAGTGGCTAGTCATTTAATTCTATGCTGAAGCCAGTTTATTTTTCTTTTGGAAATGTTTGAGATGTTCTACAAATATTTCAGATAGAATTTGACCAGTAAAATACCATGATTGTCAAGTAAAAGTTGTTTCACAAAAAAGATTGAATATTTTCCTCACTTGCCAAGTATGATTTTAGTGTACTCCATATGAAAGAATTAAATGTCGAGTTCCACCCATTTTTACAATTTCAAATTGTTGACCAGAGTTTGTGTTCTGATGGGACTCACGTGTTGACCCTCGTCGCGGATGGTCGATTGAA
>VOMN01009398.1:0-36605 GCA_014899125.1 Orchestia grillus
GGCTGAGATACGCAGGGCAGGGCCTGGCAAGACCGAGCAGCAAAGAAACATTTCGTGCCTCATTTGTTTAATCCTTTACCATCCAAATGGATTTGTAAATATACTTTTGAAAAAGACGCTGGTAGTTTTTCGTAACAAGGTAAATGCAGCCTCACTGCATGGATGTACGGATACGCAAGGTTTCGGATAGCTTTTCGTACGAAGTTGAACGCAGCGTAATCGCTAAAATAATTCGGTAGGCTATGATTTAACTCTTTGTGACTCAGGCACAAGGTTTGTTGCTCAAGTCTGACTCACGAGTTTGAGAATTTTATAAAACCATAAAGATGTTGATTTTCGAGAAATGGTACTTACACGTGCAATTTTTAGGTTTCGTGAGCGTTTTATGCGGTAACGATAAATATTTCGAAGCGTTTTTCCTTTGCGAAACGCTCCCACACGAGCAGTCTGAAATGGTAGCACAACACCGTCATGAGGACTGGATAAAAACATAACATTTTTTTCACTAATATTTTCGGATTGGCGATATTTAAATCACCCTGCAGTCGACCAAACGGGCCCAATGGACCCATTTTATTATCTCCAGTCGCTTTTTGTTCTGTTCATGTTTACATTGTTTGAAGAGCTGATTTCCATGGCGTTGATTGTAGTGTTAAATAAACGTAGCCTGAATAAAAATTTACTATGACAATAATATTAGTTCTATTAGGCCCAGCTGGTAATAGGTGATATACACTTTCACATGGTGGCCATGTTCTACAGTGCCAGCGGCGTACAAATGGTAATAAATGAACATTTAAAGAGCCCGCAGGTGCCGGCAGTGAGGCAAGGACAAAGGTTATTTTCGGGGCGACAGACCACTTCATGTACGTGAGAATGCAGTCCAAGAAGCGAGCTTTGATCTTAGAAGGATTAATAAGAACAGTAGCATGAAACGTTTTTGTTTTAATAGTAATTAAGAAGGCTTTAAGAAACATCTTGTTTACATAGAATTTTAATAAAATTCAGAGCTTTCTAGCGTGAACATCACTCATCTTCAGTAGAAAAAATGTAAAAAGAAAAATGAAAAACACAAATTTCCCAACACGGCTACAGATGGTTTCCTACACGGCCATCCCAACTCACAAGAAAAAATGTTAAAAAATAGGTTAAGCCTTGATCCACACGAAATTACCATGGTCATTCAACGAATACTACCCAACCAACCATAACGCGTTTTATTAAATATATGAACTCAGTGTGCTTCCTTCAATTTCATGAGAATTTTTTTTCCTTTAGTGTACACTAGTAAAAATTTCGTAAGTTGTCACCATAAGAGATGTTTCCCCATTGAAACTTTAAAAAGCTATGATAACGCTATTCTACGCTTCAGTACTCGACAGATTTTATGGGTCCATTTCGGGCATGGAAGGGTTTGAAGAGCACAACATAAATCTCAACGATCGCCTACCATTTTACTTCCGTAACTTTGGTACTAGAATATGCAATATAGGTAAAGGATTCAGTCGATATAATGAATTAGATACTTAATACCGCCTGATCAATACACGTAACAAAGCGACACAGAAAAATTCAAAAACATGTTTAATTTCGGCTTACACAAATTTCGTGTTCTGAACCTACGGCCGAAAAGGTTTCGTAAACAATTTCTAATCGGAAAAGCTGACAAATTCCAAACCCCATTTCCTCAGAATTACCGCAACATTCCTGTAGAATTACTCGAACACGACAGCCATGGGTTGCAGATCAACCGTAGCCAACGGAGTCTGAAGTTCTGACGCGCCAAATGATCATCTCACAATTCGTCGTTTTCCGCAGACGCAACGAGGGTGAACCGAACAACCATCGGCAGAGCTCAAAAACACCGACCTAATCATGCACATCCATCGTACCTGTTGAGTCGATAGCAAATCGTCTGAGCACCCGAGAGAAAGTTATACAAAACACTAATCTTGTTTTCAGTGTTGGATGCGAAGAGACGACAGGGTGATTACGAGTCATCGACGTTAGCTCGTTTGGTCTAATTATGTTCTAGTTTCGAGGTGGGGGAGAACGTACGTGCAGTAGATAACGTACGATGCGTGTTGGGGCAAAAGAGGCTACGTAGAATGAAAATTGACTCTCAATTTTAAAGATGTGAAACGAAGAAGAAATGCCTCAAATTTCAGTCGAGTTCAAATGTAAAGTCCGCTCTGGAGAGTATAAAGATACTGCTCATCCATCGAGAAAGAACGCCGAGATTGCTCTTCCACCACGTTTATTCATTTGAGATGATCGTAGAAATGAAACAGCGAGATTCGAAACAGCGAGATTCGAGAAACAGCAATAGGTCAAGAAACGTTACTATTTAAGAACGCTACCGTGAACCACACCAGGAAATGTAATGCAGCCAATTTTATAAAATTTGAATCATTTTACATATCTACAGATAGACAATAGAGAACATGAGAATTAGAACATGAAGATTCTTCAACGTTCGTACCATCTTCTCTCTACTACTAAAAATCTCGAATGCTTGCTCTCTTGCTTGAGGTGGAATATTCAGTAATAACATAGTAATTAATATCGTTCATAGCTGTTGGAAAAGTTCATTTTTCACAGAACATACGAGTATTTCAACTTTCGTCAAGCATTCATGCTCGATAAAAATGTTAGCGTGTCACATTTATCCCGCTGAAAGTGACAAACACCCCACATGTATTATCAATCAACAGAGACCGAATGAAAGTGACAAACATCTCACATGTCGTATCAATCAACAGAGACCGAATGATAGTGACAAACATCCCACACATCGTGTCAATCAACAGAGACCGAACGGGTCTAGCTTTGCATGAAGCAACAATACCAACCAGAGTCGATAGGAACATATTCTGAGAGCCTGGCCAGCAGCGCTGGGAGCTCTCAAGAAGAAGACCCACAAGATCGATGTTTGTGGATGGGGCGAGCTCTGCATGCAAGGTGTAGCATGGGAACATGATCCTGGCAGGTCACTTTTTGCGGTAGGTCGTAAGTCTTCATGTAGATACACAGCACCACGCATCGCGTGGTAACAGGAGATGATGATGGAATGGTCATCGAAGAAAGCTCTCAAAAACGCGTTTCGGTGACGAGATAAAAGTTAATACGAGAGCCAGCTACTTGTGAATCGCACTAAAATCGTACATAAAGCGGATCCACAGCGTTAATTTAATTATAGACACATATTACTAACTTTTATCCGTAACTGATATCAAGACATCATTCGGCTTATGCGACCAATGAAGAATTAAAAGTCGTAATACAGCAGCAAAGATCGATATTTAGGGTGAGTGTAGCTATGCAAAAAAATTTTGAGCGATTATGTAACGATGAATGGGTCATTTTTACAGCGATTGCATCATAATCACTGTTCTCGTAATTTACTCACACTCTAGACTCGGATAGAAAGGCTCACTTTGTAGCTGGAACGCCACCATTTTTCTAGTCAAGCCCTCTATTAACTTATACTCGCAACAAAACAGTTGAATGACTTACTTTCTTAGCATTTTATTTTAGTGTAAAACACCCTTCTCAAAAAGTAAAAAAAAACAAGTCTCAAAAGAGGTTACTAAAAAATGATCCAAATAGTTGTTAACAATGTCTGTAATGATAATACGGTAACAAATGTAAATCGAAGTTTTTTAAAGCCGAGGATAGGCAGACCGACCGCAAAAACTGTTGCAACATTCTGGGGTAACATTTCGAGCACACTCGATGTATGTATACCACAATATCGAGCGAAGTTTTAGAAGAGCGCAAAAAATTCTAAATTAACAGATTCGGATAAGAGCGAGGTATTGTACACAGATTAACATTGATGATTAAATCGTTTTCATTCCGTAGTTCTAGGATTAAATTCCGACATTCCATACCGCTTACACTTTAGCACACATCAGGTTGATTGAACACGGTTTCTAAAGAACGCCTTAGAAGTTATGAAACTTATTCGAGCCCACAAGCAGTTGAAATTAAAATTATCCACTGAAATAGTTGATAAACTCCCAATCTATCTATCCCTTTAATTTTTAACTGACCTAACGCTTGAGGTAATTAATTGTTGAGTTATTTGAATCGTCCGAGTTCCCGTCTTGTGTGTCGCCAGCAGTTCGCGGGACGCCTCCGCCCAGACGGACCAATGAGAAGCGAGGATTAGACAATACGATGCGGAGGTGCAGGGGGCACAGCGAAGACAAGCGAGAAGGGAGGGAGTCAACGAGTGTGTTTCAGGTAGAGCGAGCACAAACCCGGGCTCGACTGCGTCAAGGCTTGTGACGTTGAAAAGAACGCAAGCGGCAGGAAGCTGAGAATCACAAAACAACGAATGTGTAACAGCTAGGTTACGTGGAGGACAGTTGGTGATGCATCATCTGACTTAGGCGACCAGTCGAAAGAGAAGTTGGAAACTGAGGTTGATTCCAACTTCTTGTCGGACAAAACTGATTCACTAATAAAAATGATTTTCACACCATTAGATTAAATTATTCGTTAATTTAAAGCTCTCAATCAGGATGAAATTAGATACAAAGAGAGCGAAGATAAGGAGGGACCATCTAGTATCGACTGTAGAAAACGCGGAATCCATGCACAGGTGTGTTCCCACACCGGATTCCCTGCGCATAGAAACAGCAAATTGAGAAGGAAGAAGAAGAAAAGACAAAGAAGAAATTGCAAAGGTGTAAAAATTGAAAAAAGTGAGGTGGGTACGAAAGATAGCATAGGATAGGATAGAGAAACCCTGAGAGGTTACACACCATCATGCAGCTCCAAACAAGTACAAACATAAGAAACATTGAAGTAAAATAAAACTACAGCAGACAATCACGGTAAGAGTAACAACCACAGTTCTCAAAAACAAATCAGCACGGAGTACAGACAGTCATTAACGGGTTTAGGATTTTATTAAGAGATTTCGGCGATTTGAGCCGTCACGTCAAATGCACGCGTTGAGCCGCCACATCAAATGCACGCGTTGAGTTGTCACGTCAAATGCACGCGTTGAGCCGTCCCACACCCCAACACAGCTGACCGACTCGTCAGTACAGGGCCAGAACGGGCCCGATATTCGCAGCTGGCGGAAAACGCCGTTTCCGCTGCCGACAGTCTTTATATTTCCATACAACCTTTTGAATCTCGAGTAACAATTACGAAATATTTATCGTTTCTTAGAGCGGTTGCGTTAGTGTAGCTGCAGGAAAGCAACACGCAGTTGGTAAGGTTTTAGAATTATTTGAAATGTTTTCCTCCCCATCTGAGAAACGCACGAATTTAATCATGATGAGTGTAGAATTCGTATGGGCATCATAGAAATCAACACGGTAAAGAGGCGTCATGTGTTAACGATATCCGAATACTTCCCATGCATTTCACGCTTGTGCGTTCGAGGGAAAGTCAAGGTGGATTTCCCATGAGAGTTTTCTTTGATAAAAGTATATTCGTAAATTACGTGTACGAATACTGATTACGGCTTAATAAGGAACTGACAGATTTAATGATAGACGATAACAAGAAGTAACGTGTTAATAATGGTCAATGAGAAGAGCAATGGTCAACTGCATAACGACCAAACCGTACGTAGCGCAAGACGTCTGCGTCCTCTACACACGAAATTTTTCTTTTAATGGGCCATCCAACTTTAATTTAGGCAAGTAGGACAGACTGAAGCTCTCAAACAGTAAACATAAACCTAACTACCACGAAAAAAACACCTTGTGAGGAGCTAAAAAAATAATACCGGAAAAGGACGTTGAAAAAATGAGAAACGGTATCACAAATACCGCAGGAAACGCAGACGAAAGAATTCGAAGCAGCTCGCAACAGAAAAATTATCGACCGCGAAGCACGAGTCGCCTGAGAAATCCAGGAGCCCGTGCAGACCGGCCCTCGCAGGAGAGTGCGCTCGTCATGGGGGTGCGGCAGAGGACGAACTGAGGTGAAGGGAGGGGGGAGTGGGGCACACCGGACGTGGTCCAGCCTGAGGCTCTGAACACAACATCGACCGCCTCAACACTCCTTGTGGCCGACTACAAGTGCCTCGGTTCATTCATTTGCGACTCCTTGCTTTGTGAAGTTTAACGCGAGGTTTCTGCCCCCGTGCCACGTAATTTAGTTGCGGATTTGAACACGAGAACACTCGGCCTCCCGATTTTTTTTTTGAGTGGAACTTTACGTTAGTATTTGATTCCAATGGGTAGCATTTTCGCCTAGATGAACACTCAGATCTGCGACTCCTAGTTTAGTGGAGTTGTCTGTTTTTACATCAGAACCGTACCTCTATACTTGGTTACATTGTTGAATATTCAGATACACGACTCGTATCGTGAGCTCCCATGTTACCTTTTAATCGCAGCACTTCACCACTTAGTTGCATTTCAGCACTGATGAACACTCAGATTGACGAGCCCATACTTCGTCCAGTTCTCTATCTCTAATTCCTTTCAGTGTCCGCACCGCGATATTTGAATGCATGTTCACATAAGAGATGAACGCTCAGCCGCACGACTTGTTACTTAGTATAATTCCAAGTCGATTTTGTTCATCACTATAGTTTGAAAATGTTTAAATATAGTATAAAAACCCTACGATTCCGTTGACAGTTGCTGATGTGATGTTCCCACAAAGAATTCCTGCTCGTGAACTTGTACATCAACAACGGGGCATGTCAATTCCTTAGCCAATTAAAGAAAGTACTTTGCCTGCTTCGAAATTTTGAAACTAATTACTCTGAGATTTAATATAATAAACGCATTCTTGAAGTCATTCTCTCACATACACCCCAGTAAGACATATATTCTTTACAAACAATATAACTGACCCTATGTGATATCAATGCCAATGACAGATACATAAACCGCCGCTTCAGAGTAGCTTCTAAAATGTGAGCCCGGGACAACGGCAACAGCTCACCGACGCTGTGTTATGACTTATTGTCTGCGTTTGTTTCTTATACTTTAAAAAAGAAATTAACTTGGTCCCGCCCACGAAATAGTCAAGAGAACTAAAGTAGCATTAAATCACTGGCTTGTCGCGAAACGTTACCTCGGTCTGGGCAGGGCTATTTTTTCTGGCACAGTGATACTGAATTGTGGCAAACAATATGAAAATGCTAGGAAAGAACGTGAAAAGTCGACGTTATTTTAGCAGAAATTTCAGAGCAATATATCTACATGTAACAGGAAACCCTGATACAAACTAACAGATCAAATTATGCACTCAATGTTATATAATTATAACCAAACTTTAAAGCTAGAATAACGATCGGGTATAAAGACCTGTATCAAATTAATGCACGTATCCTCCCATGTGCAGCTTCACTTCGTAAAATAACGAAACTGAGCTAAATCATCCCATGTGCAGCTTCACCTCGTAAAATAACGAAACCGAACTAAATTCAGCGCGTAATAAATAGTCCCACGGAGCTACAGACGCAACAGGTCAGCTGGCGTCACCACCAATAGGCAGGAAATACCGAGCCTGCTCTGCTCTGACGCGACATCATTGCACAAGCTGCCTGCCGATCATCCTTTGCGTCATGCGGTTGCCAATGGTGGAACTCATTTCAGTTAAAATGTCGGTATCTGAACATATTGCTACCCATTTCATTCAAATTCAGCCTCCGTTGAGATTTGCAAAAATATTTCTTAGTATTTTGACTTGAAAATTATAATCGAAAGCACGTCGAAGTCAAGAAGGCTGGAATGCTGATTCCAAAATTACAAACAAGCGCAGAGCAAGAAAGGCAAGAATGAGTAGAAGCAAGCACTACATTCGTTCCCAAGCGTAGGAAATCGCTCGATAAATAAGCACAAACCAGAGTTCACCAGGAGAGAGGAAATCAAAGCTACCCATTAATCCAACGGCTGCAAGGCCTGCAAATGAACAGCGAGAGAAACTTGTCAACCAAAGCCACACGGCCCTCGACAACGCGGCATAAGCAATGCGTGTAAATCATTCCGAAAATACGCGAGACCATACCGGTATCTGTGATACGCTAGAAGGAATAGACACGCATGCCACAAACTCCGGCACACGAATAGTAAAAGTTCGAGCACTTCTACGTAGAAGCGATGACGGTTACTGAGCTGCGAGATGACGTAGCATGAGAGATGAGCCGCGGTTGCTGCACTGTGAAAAGGATGGGCACAATGAGGGAATCTTTCGATTCGACGTACAACGAAAGCCGCTCGTCTCAGTCGGAAGAATGTGAAGCGTGCGAGTCCCAAAGACACAAAAAGATTAAACGAGTGTTAAAGATGACTAGAAAATGTTTGATTTTGTAAATGCGGAGCTTAAGTGTCGTAAAGTTTCAAAAAGGTGAACTGAGGAGTGAAATAAACTTGAAAAACAAGTTAATAAAACGTCACTGCGCCAACTCTATTAACCGTGACGCAAACAACAAAAGAGAAAGCGAGACTTGTTAGCTTAAATTACAACCCTCGATGAACTTGACTAATCATCATTACATGATTTTCCTCAAGTCTGTGCGGTCAGTTAATGGAAAAAAGGTAAAAATTGCAGGATCATTTTCCAAGGCAGACTCGGGGGCACTTGGAGCGCCAAGTCCATGCGAGAGATTCAAACAATTTCCGCTTACGCTACAAATAACTCGACCTCATTCAAAATGAGTTTACAGAAATAAATTCCTGAGTAGTAAGCTGTACATAACAGGCTTATTAAATCTATGAATGCAGTGTAAGCTAAATTGAGTTATTATCTCAACTCTANAAAAAAAAAAAATGCACACGATGGAATGGTGTCAGTATTGCAGTAATTCAGTGTTGAAGAGCGCTACTAAAAGAAGATCATCATGGCAATCATAATAGTCCCACGGAGATCCGAGATCTACATTGTACTCCTCTTAGAAGAACAGCGAATGGGTTTTCAAGAAACTGTGTTCTTTCAGATTAATCTTCTGTCTACTAAGCGCTCGATAATGCCGTATCATACCTGCAAAACGAAACAACATGAAAACAAATCACTCACACGAATCATGTGTCCAGCCCAAAATGAGACTTCACTTTCAATAGGCTAAAAAATATTTAAAATAACCTATCATCTCTACAAAAGAAACACCACGAGAAGAACAAGGTCGATCACGGCGCTCGTGTCTCCAGCCAAAACGAGGCGTGACTTTCAATGGGATCTAAAATGTTCGATATCATCGTATCATAGCTACGGAAGGCATGATACGAGAAAAAGACTCACGATGCCCGTTTTTTTAGCTCAGAACGAAGCATCATTCCCAGCGTGTTCTGAAACCTGGTTGAAATTAAAAAACTCACGTAAAACGCTTGAAAAACACTGTGTTGGCGTTTTTATTAATGTACATATTTTCAAGTAAAAAATTCTAATTGAATTGGAAATACAGTGTAAATACTGAATGTATGCTTACTCCTCAAATCCTTCAGAGTTCGATGTAGCTTTCTGTGAACAATTCTGTCTCATTATGTATGATTTCGAGAAGGGCTAATGGCACAATGTCAACAGATGACATTTCACACGTGACGTTATGAACAATTGTAATCATCATTAATAACATAAAAATAAATTGTGAAACAAGTCTTCTTACATTTGAAGTGAGTAGAAGGTAAAAGGATTTATTCTTTAAAAATCCTTCCAAAATTCTTAAAATCGCTAGTGCCAGCAAATTTTCACAAGCCTTCGCGTCTTTTCCGTACACAGTCTGCTGCTGACATCACATGGCCCCAGACCAGGCCAAGCGTAGGTAAGATGCGCTCTGTGGAGCCTGAGCTGCCTGGACATGTGAGTGGAAGTCAGACAATAACTTGCAATGGCCACCAGGACGCTACTGGCTGGTGTTATGGGGAGCTTGAGCCTGGTTGAACCCAATATATGATACTATAACAATTCCTGGGGTGTCATCGCTTCTGAATTGATCGTATTTTCCGAGAACGAGTCGGCAGCGCACAAGGTGGTGTCTTTCAATTTAAAAATCATCAGAGAGGCCATGTGCTTTCAAGCCTCCTTACCAATATAACCCACGACTCAAATTTCAAACAGCTTATGAAAGACAGGACATGTAGTACCTCGAGTAAAATAAATCCATGCATGGGTACAGCAAAAAATGAAAGAAGAGGAGGAGGAGGAGATACAAAGAAACGATCATCACTAGAATGGAATCACGAAAGCGGTAACGTGGCCACTAAAGGCGACTCACGAAAGACATCCGATGGCCCAGTTACGACTAGGGTAGCCAATGGAGACAATGGGATCCCTCAGGGCCCAGCCTGAGCAGTATTTATGATACCGAGATCTCCCTCGGGGTGTGACTCCCCATTAAATAGGATGAATCTTACCCCGTTGTTTATGAAAACAATCCATTGCCCCTTAGATGCAAAACATTGATAAAACCCTCTGGGCTTTTTAATGAAAATCTCATGATGCGATAAACGCTCGATATCGCATCATGTCTAAAACGGAATACCATAAGAGAAACAAGATCATTTTGTGCCTCCGGCCCAAAAACAAGGCGTTGCTTTTACTGTGATCCCAAATGCTCGGTATCGTCGTATCTTATCCATAAAAGGAATACCAAGAGAAGAACAGGACTACTCATGGAAAGAGTGCTTCGCATCGTGGGATACAGGAAGCGGCGAATGAGATACATCGGAGATACCTGCGGTAGGTACCACGTTACCTGCTCAACGAATGAGATACCTCACCAGCGGCGTACCGGGCGAACAAGACAGGCCAAACTGTGCAGTTACCACCAAATCGAGAACTGTAGAGGCTGGATTTATCTTTAAGTTCACTAGACAGTAACACGAGCAGTGCAGGAATTCGACACACTTCCAACAATAATAGCACGTGAATCTCGTTCCGGGAATTAAGAGGCATTTCTAACTTTTGTTTATTGAAACCGATACAAAATGGCTATTATTCCTTTGAAATTTTGCTTTTGAATTACACTTGTATTATTTTTATTACTAGCATTATATTGAAGCGAGGAAAATATATCGACCTGACCACAAATGCGAAGTTCAAAATTAAAATAATTTTTCTCCATTTGTTTCGCTATGAAGGAACGGGAAATTATGGTTCAACCCAGGACAAAGACACAACAAAAACGTTAGTGTAATTAACACTTGTTCTCAACCTAGGCCACCTCGAGTTCGAGGTCCCATAGGACGTAGGGGACCGCGAAGGATGGTTACTGACTCACATTGTTAATCTTTTATTCACAGCATTGCTCTCAGGCAACAATTCAGAAACAAACTACGTCTCAATGAAGGTACAAAATACACACAGTCCTTTTAACTACGCAGTTAACTAAACGAACAATCAATAAATATGAAATTTTCTACGCGAATTTCTTTTACAAGAAGAGGATGGATGCGCAAAAATACAGAGTTTCAATTTCACTCCAACTTGCATGGCATGTTGGCCTCGTCCTATGTTCAGGCCTGAGTCTTAAGGCCACCAAACTCGCATGTTGAATCATTTAAAAATTGTAATAATCTTACAAAAAATCTTGCACAGAAAAAATTTCATAATAGATGGAAAACTACTCAATTAAGCTCGATAGAAAAATTTTCTCCTTATTGAGGCAGTGAAATGAACTGTAAAATTCAGCATCTTACAACGGGTTTATCAATAATACGCCCCTCTACTACCCCACATACAGCACAAGGACTTACAGAATTGAACATTCGAACACAGGGCAAGACGAGTTTAGGTTATGTTAAGTTGTATAAAAATCAAGGTAGACTGATTCTCTCACAAAAGGTACGGACAAAAATTGGTTTCCAATGCGCAATACGCTTACCGGATATCAGCATAAAATAATTCTATAGAAAGTGATTCTTGATAAACCTTGTATACTTCAATCTATTGCCTTCCTTAAAATTAAGATATACTTACATTACCAAATTTAATTAAAATAAGAATAAACTATGCTCTTCAAATGGCCTAAAAATCTTTGTAAAGCTTCACCTTCTAGCAATAGTTTCTGTGGTTCACTCGTGTACAGAATTTCCCCCAGATGGCTTCCGTGATCTGGAAGTCACTCTGTGCCAACTGCTGTGATCGTTTCTCAATACATAAAATTCAATTCACAGTTCCCTAACATTGTAGGGAACTCCACTTGAAGAATGCTACAGCTCCAGCTTCCACTTAGTTGGTATATAACAGTACACTGAGTGGTACTTCCCTTGGCTTCCACTTAGCTGGTATATAACAGTACACTGAGTGGTAACATGGCGTGCACTTAGCTGGTATATAACAGTACACTGAGTGGTAACTTGGCTTCCACTTAGCTGGTATATAACAGTACACTGAGTGGTAACTTGGCTTCCACTTGGCAGGTATATAACAGTACACTGAGGGGTAACTTGGTGGGTATCTGATAGTACATTGCTTGTGCTCCTATTAAGCAAAACATGCCGGCTTCGGCTCGAACCACACTAAGTAGTCTACTCTGGCTGTAAGCAAGGAAAATATACCGGCTCCAGCGGCTCAGGCTCCACATGCCAGGCTACTCTGAGTTACACACAGGATACACACCACGCGACACAGGATACACACCACGCTACACAGGATGTATTGTGTGACTACTTCCTCATCCCGTGTGAACGCTTCCAGGGACGCGGCTTTGTCGTATCAGCGGGGACGGGACCCCAACTTGCCGTCTCGGGAGCCGTGAATTTTGCTACAATAGAATATAGGACCACAAAATCTACATGGTCACAACAGAAGAGGAATTGTAACACTAAACGTGAGCGATCATAACACAGGGGGAATTGTGACACTAAACGTACACGGTTACAACAGAAGAGGAATTGTAACACTAAACGCACACGGTTACAACAGAAGGAGAATTGTAACACTAAACGTAGACGGTCACACCAAAGGGGAATTGTAACACTAAACGTAAGCGGTCATGACTGAAGAGGATTTGTGACACTAAATTTGCACGGTCATAACAAAAGAGGAGTCAAAAGTAGCCGTACTGGTAGTAACACAAAATTACCAGCGTTTCAGTAGCTCGCACCATATCGTACCGAAGGTCTCACATTGCCAGAATCAACTTATTCATTACATCGCGGCCACTTAATTAACCCACAACCTTGCCACACACACCACCTATTACCTATATTACCTATTACCTATATTACTTATTACCTATATTACGTATTACCTATATTACCTATTACCTCGGAACAGAAGGTGTAGTTTACACTTAGACCGCGATGTGCGTCATATGTGATACATGCGATCATCTAACATAACGGGACCAAAGCACCATCAGATATGATTACAAATTTTTAAGTTTATGAAATTTGTGTTCATTACTCGAATATACTAGTTCATATTAGAAGAAAAATGAATAGAATAACCTAATTTGTGAAAACAAATCCTTTATTCTCAAGTTCGAAATTTAGATCGTTGTCGACAAGAAATTGTTCATGTATGGATAATCGCGATCAAAGTGTTAAACACACAACCAAAACCTTCAAGCAACTATCAACAGCATTACAGCATAAAAAACTCAAAAGCAGGGTGCGCATGACAAAAGAACAGCATAGATAAAAAAAGGAAACGTACAAAGAAACGTCGTTTTGCAATTGCCAATAAATAATATTCCTGTTGATGATTAAGAAAACGAGTTTTTTTGGTGCGCACCTACAACATCAAAGAACGACGCTCGGCGGGCGCTGCAGCGCACGTCGGCGACTCCTGGAGTGAGGCGATGGTGCGCTGTCGGCGCATTCCAAACGGAAGCGCGATCGCTTTGTTTTGTTCAAAGTTATCCGGGTTTTGTTCTAAGTTATGAAGCGCACCATCCATGTCGAGAACCTTGGCCCCTGTGAGCAAGTACGTGAGCGACGAAGACCAGCTCAAAATGTTGGAAATAAGAGCAACGCACTGGAACGACGACGTGCAATTTCGCCGCACTTGGCCTTCACAAAGCACTTAATGGGACACTGATAGAGCGCGCGTCTCAGTTTGTATGAAGTGAATTAATTTAGCCCCCACTGATGAGTTATTATTGCAGCACCTCACTCCATGAACAGGTACTACAACTGAGCTGTGACGACTACAATATAACTAACTGCTCTGAACAGGTTCGTTACAACACAGATAAGAGTCAGATCTAAAATGAAGAGTTATCACGAAAAAAAAATCGTTTTTCCATGGTTATCTATTTACGAAAAACGTCAGGTCTGGCACGCCGTGCAGTTCAGGGTAGGAGGGGAGAGATGAACGCAAGCGACTGCGAATTTCGTGCCTGAAACTTTGATAAACCACTTACGAAGAAACGTGAAACTATCATACTATTTCTATTACTATTATTACGAAAGGATTCAATTAGGACACGATGAAAAACTTTAAATAATACAAAGGTCAATTTAGCGAAAGCCTACTATTTTTGATGATACAAAAAACGAAACTGACCAGTAATTACAACAACTTGACTGAAGGACACACTAACGTCCACGACTAAATTCGTAATGTGAAACGTGTGAAAAAATGACGTACAACATAAATTTGTACACTACCTCCCAGTCTTACTCACGACGTCACGTGAACAATATTTACGATTGGAAACCCACAAGAAATTACCGTCATCGGTTGAACTTAAAGGTCCGGAAGCATGCCGTATAGTTCCTTGTAATAATTTCTACAGATGCATTCCCGGGGAGCATTTTTTGTGGCAACTTTCGTTCAATTAATGAAAATGAGCATTGGCACACGCAATATTTTCATGAACTGACGAGTTACACTGGGGTCTGACGGTTCGTATTATTCAATTACGCTGCAACAGGCTTCTTCGGCGACATATTTGTTGGCAAAGATCGTACAGAGAACCAGGTCACGTGCGTGGGGAAGTTCGATTATTTGATACGATATAGATCACAAAATGGCTAAAGGACCGAGCCCAGAGAACATTACCACAGTCCTACAATGAAATTGGCAGCCGCTTGACTAGTCAAAGCGTCATAACAAGTACTAAAATCCCTCAAGTGAACTGCGTTTAATGACATGAGGGCGGGCGCGAGAGAACTTAGCAGCGCCTCTAGCTCTACTACAGATAGGGTATAAGTAAAGTAGGCTTCCTTTTAAAAATAAATCATACCGATAAAACTACAATTGGTAAAGATCACGTTAATGCTCAAGTTACTTTAGTTAGTGTATCACTGCCACCATATCTTATTCACAGCCCGTACAAGCAATACCCACTCCTGCTGAATCTTTTTCTCTCCTGTATGGACGAAAGGAAATCCCTTTACCCACAGGTTAAAAAATACCCTAGAGAATGATTTCAAAGAAGCTCACACACAAAAAGAATCGAAGGGCCGGCCAGCAGTCAGTGAGAACACCCGAAGGTGAGCAAATAGACTGTGAATAAAAAACTCAATGAAAAAAAAACTCCACTTCTCTGAGGGTAATGGCTAACTAAGCAACGCATATTTTCCCTTGAGACGAGTCAGAGGTGGTCTGACAGGCGTTCCGCAGCCGTGAATGAGCGTCAATAGATGGGGTGGTGGGAGATGACAAGGCTAGACCCCATTCATGTTCGTTACTGAGGTTGTAACACGTTTATTACGGGCGCTGAAATGGCAGTCATTCCATTCCCCAGGGATGTTTGCCAATTGCGACTTTGTTTTACTGCATCAAAGAGGACCGTGACAGTGAAAATAGCGCTATAAACGAGGTACATATTGCCATTTAAAATGAATGATAAGCTTTATGAACGAAGTGGGCCCATTACGTACTATTTATTCCTGGTCTATAACAGCGGGCAGAAGAACGACCCAAGTGGCACATTCTTGGGTTTTTCCCAAGTCCCACGGCGCAATGCCCAAGTCCCATGGCGCAATGCCCAAGTCCCACGGCGCAATGCCCAAGTCCCACGGCGCAATGCCCAAGTCCCACGGCGTAATGCCCAAGTCCCACGGCGCAATGCCCAAGTCCCATGGCGCAATGCCCAAGTCCCATGGCGTATACTCAAGTCACAAGGCGTATACTTAAGTCTCATGGCGTATACCCAAGTCTCGTGGCGTATACCCAAGTCTCGTGGCGTATACTCAAGTCCCATGTAGCCAGACATGTATCTATGCAGCGTAGAGGAGGTGAACATAAGTGACCAATGACCACCACGAGCGCCATCATGCACATAAAAACGCGTAGTGCCAAAGGTGTCAAGAATCCTTGCCCAACTGGCACGACTGACATGTCGACCACCACGCGCCAGCTCGGGCGTGCGGCGCTCAAGGCTGCCCCACACCCCACACACAATTGTGGGAATTATGTCTCGTTCAGAGGCGTAGTGCGAGTGCAGCTCGAGTTCTCACGGAATATCGTTGCGAAGGGTAAGTCCTCGTGAGCGGTGTCTTGTTTCAAAGAGAGGGATCGTCCAATGGAGCTTCGAGAAATTGGTGAACACAATTCGGAATTTGGTGAGAAATATGATTTTGTGATGATGCGTCTTCCATGAATTCAAAACCACGATGAATTTGATTTTGCTAACTATGAACTTTTGATACCAAGGGTTTCGCAGAAATAGGGTACTGATTTGTAACAATTAAAGCAGAGCACAGTAATATTCAAGTATTGTGTTCTAAAGTTTTCTCTTTCATTTTAAATTAAACCGATTGATTTAGCGTATCTAATTTCGTAGATTTTTTTTAAACAGGTATCCTACTTAGAGACCGCACAATGCAACAAATGTTATTCTTCCGCATTTTCGTAGAGCGATTTTCAACGAAAATTTTACAGAGCGCAGAAATCTACATCGCTCTTGTCAGCACCTTGCAATTCATCGATTTAAAAGCAACCTGAAAATCTAGTCACGCCTACAACGAACGTCGTTTGCACGAAAATCACGGCTCCACTTTCACGGCACTTGTCGACAAACCTTAGTCAATACTTAAAATTTTTTTTTTGAAATTTCTCATTAAAAATTTTCCAATTTCCCGCAAGAAATCTTTGAAATTTCTTATTTGGAAAAATTCCACAAAGTCCCAAGATTATCGGTAGATGGACCAAAAATTTAACTTAGTTATTCCCAACCTGTGGTCCGTTAGTTTTCCTGTCCTATATTTTCTCTTTTTCCTATATTTCAATCCCTATTGATCCTCATCTTCACCCACATAGCTTCTCTATTTCAATTAGTGCACCAAAACGAGTTGGTCAGTAGCACAATAAAGTCAGCTAGCAAATAAAAAACGTTTCAATATCCTAAATCCTTATTCAAAGAAGAGGTAGCGAAAAGGTCGGGAACCAAAACACCCCTTCAAAGGCAACTGCCCGACCGTACCAGAGCCTCACAGCACCGGTGTTCACAAGTGAGCTGTATTGATCAGAGTGGCGGACACTGCACACTGTGACGGCACCAAGACTTCATTAGGGCGCCTCATTGCCACGAAGCTGCGGCACGCAAGGCCATCACAGGCCTTTAATTATGTCTCAGTATGCACACCAATGACAGATGTCCCCCGCCAAGTTTTTCGTATCCAGGATACAAATGAACATGTTTCGTACATTTTCGTCAAGTTCATTCTCACCATGCGCAACGACTGACTGATGTGCTGCACAACTTCCTTGTAGTCAGGGACAGAAATGAATTGGGGTTGAATATATTCCGCTAAGCTCACGATTGGTAGCGTCGTTTGTATTGGTTCAACGCAGGGCATAGCTTACCCACAAATTTCACTTGCCATCGAAAAACTTGAGAGAAAGCAGCACGTGTGAAGAGGAGCGTTTGCGACTTTGTGTTTGAGCCGTCACTGTGAATCAAAATATTTACCATCGAAATTACGCATCGGTTGGTCCCGAGAAGAAAGAAATGGCAAATGCTAAATAATACAAATATCAAGTAAGCACTCAAGAATTGTCACAACTAATGTGCGGCTGAATCTGCAGCAGGAAGCCCACTGTATCTGAAAAACGACAAATTTTCAGTCTCATATACATGTAACCAGGTCGGATACCATCAGCACAGGCCTCTACGAGAAGTAAAAAATTATATCCCCCGAAGTATCGAGACCTCACGCTAAACAAACGCTTAATGTGTGTCAATGCAAACCTCTTTTTCGGTAACCAAGCAGGATTGAAGATAACATTTGTTGAAACCAAGCTAACGCAGTATGTTCCCTTATACCGTTATCATCACACACGGGAAGTAGCTGAAAATCGCATTAAATGAATCGTTCTGGTCTTATACCATAATGAAAAACAGAGCTCAATTACTCTCAACCATTATACTCTCAATTTAACCACCGTAAATAATGTGAAGGCCATGTAAACCGAAGAAATACATAGTAAAATGATACCTGTATTACGAAAGGAAAAGACTGCAAGAGCATCCAATAACTCAACAAGGCAATCACAGTAAAACGGTATACTGATAAAGACAATATTTTCCATTGAAATTTGCCGTCCGACAGCACGAATCAATGTTACCACAAGAGTTCAAAGTATCCAAAATTGATGAGGGCGACACAAGCCAGCAGCGCACGAAGCCCATCTAACGCTTTGCCTCCGAAGTGGGCCATATATGGTACACGCGATCACCTAACCTAACCTCATGTAAGCAAAGCACTATCATGTATGAATACAAATTTTCAAGTTTTCGTCAAAGCTGTGTTCATCAATCGAATAAGCTATTTCTGATTAGAAAGAAAATTGATAGGATAACCAGATTGGTGAAAACAAAATCTTTAATTTTTAATTTCACAACGGAGATATTCGTCGACATGAAATTTTTCCTGCTTGGAGAACCGCAGTCAGAGTATTAAAACTTCGAGGTCGAAGAAAATAGTTAGCGAGCGTCGCACACGAATTACAATAACGTCGATACCATTTTCCATAATTACAAAATGAGCTTTCGAAAGAAAGAGAATTAAATTGGTCGCCGAAAGACGTTAGAGTGGCCACAAAAGGCACACCAGAATTTCTATGTACACCGCGGTATGCGACACGACATTCCATAGCTTGCCGATGAGCAGCCGCGATGCGTACCATAGTTTTGCGACACAAATAAATTACGACATTAGCTGGCATGTCACGCAGCCATCAACGCCCCTCTGGGAACAAGTAAATGTTCAACTTGACAAAAAATATATTTCCTTCGTAGTTCCGAAAAGTTTTAACACATGCATCGGAGTGGAAAAATGTAAGATTTTCTAGCTATGCCTACTTGTACAGTCGTTAACACGTTGACTCCGAAGTGAGTCATATATGGTACACGCGATCATCTAACCTAACCTAACCTAATGTAACCAAAGCACTATCATGTATAAATACAAATTTTCAAGTTTTCTTCAAATTTGTGTTCATCAATCAAATAAGCTAGTTCTGATTAGAAAGAAAATTAATAGAGTAACCAAATTTTTGAAACCAAAATCCTTTATTTTTAAATTCACGGTAGAAATATTTGTCGGCATGTAATTTCACCCGTGTGGAGAATCGGAGTCAACGTGTCAAGTTGCGCACATTCGATAACGCAAAAGAAACTAAGCTCGCAGTGATGGACGACACAGAGTAATTTTCGTCGTGAGGCTGATACGTATTCGTACGTGGCTCAGGCACCTGTAACGCACGTTGCTTGCGACAATCATCCAAGACAATCATCCAAGACAGTCATCTAAAACAATCATCCAAACCAATCATCCGAAACAATCATCCAGCCCCTACGACTGCAGTGTGCACTGACGCGGCCAAAATCCAGTCATGGAGAGAGTAATTGAGCAGCCCTTCATCGACCATAACTCCCATGTTCCGTGTGGTGAAGATGAGGCTAGATTTTAAGAAAGCTATATGCAGGCCTTATTGCACGCATTCATGAGACTGTAGCTAGTTTTTCATGCAAACCAAACCGAAGCCTTATGGCAAACTAATTTGGTCGGTACAAGGTTAAGAAGCATGAAGAGTTTCACACAGGCAATAAATTGAGCTTCAGCAGCCGCAATCAGCACTTCAGCACTCCCTCAGCCTCCACGAAAGTTACTTTCGTTGTTCTATGCCCCCTTAATTATTTATATTAAAAAGCATTTAAATTGCAATTTTTTCATTACAATAGTTCAACAAAGGAGAAAACTAAAACTTATGGTAGGTACAGAATATGTGAGAATGCACACACACTCGTATGAGTCTCTCTACAGAGGCAAGAACTACTGACGGCAATTAAACATAGCTAAATACCAACAACGCGCTAATAACTACTTGACGTACGAGCAACTTAGGCGGCAGCAAACATATAGAAAAAATACACAAAGAAATAAAGTCAGCAGATACGGCACTGTCAACAGCTGTATGGTATCGATTATACAGGCCTTTAGCCAGCCAAATTAATGCGACCAAAACGAGAGGAGTCAAATCTCCTACCAACCAAACCTACAACACACAGACTCCTGCATCGCACATATTCGACTCTCACGTGGAGGAGTCTACAGCATCAGCTCTGAGGAGCGCAGGTGTGTAGCACCCAGAACAGACTCAAACTAATGCCTTTTCAACGCTGTCGTGGCAGAGAAGCGCATCAAAAACGAACAAGTCACCAACAATCGGGGAATTTTGATTCTAGAAATCTACAGCAACGTGACGCGTGGAATCGTTTGAAATAATAAGCCTTGACGCACGTACTAGAAATGGGTCACAAACGAAGTTATCATTCGCAGCACTCGCGAAACGAGCAACACAATCCACAATTCAAATTATCGCAACAAAGCGTAACGGACGCGCTAATGGAGAAACGCGCTGTCCACGGCCCTGAAAACCATACAGCGTTTAGCATGTGCTAGCGAGGACAGGTCGCAGCGCGCTTTGTTCCCCCGCTGCCGGGAAAATCTAGAACTCGAGAGAAGAATGAGGCATGAGAGCGGATAATCCACATTAGGCCTAAGAGCTCGGATCACCGCATGCCGGAACTAATCTTGAGAGACTCAAGAATCCGGGGAGACCGAGGGAGGGGCAGCGTGCCATTCAGGTGAGCCAGCAGCTACAGGTGTGGAGCATCTCCGCAGGGAACCTTCGTCAATAACTTCACCGAATTCAGAAAGAAAAGACGAGAGTGGGCTGAAGCGAAGTACGGTTCAGTGATCAAGCCAACACGACAACGTAGCATGAAGTACGGTTCTGTGATCAATACACCACGAACGTAGCATGGAATGAGTAACGTGATTTAGATTGGATGGAAAGTTATTATCTGTTCCTGACAGGTTAGGGTGGATTGCAGAGCAGGTGAGGTACAAGGACCGCAAGACGAACAATAGATGTTGTGCGTGAATAGAACATCACTCCTCTGCAATCAATAATTAAAAGTAAGAATCTCGTGACATTCAAAGAATACAAATTATCCTGATAACATTTATACGCAAAGTTAATCATAGCTTAAAAGAACTTCTCAAACCTGGAACGTGTTGCCACACAAAAATTCAAATTTCACAACTCAAGCGATAATCAGCAGAAAATAAATCAAGTCGGTAATAACTGACTACTTTTCAAGGGCCGCCCACGCGCACTTGTGGGCCCATTTGCCCTCTGGTTATTTCACAGAAAATTTCTGCACCGAACAAGTTGAGTGCATCTACGCAGCGCAACTCAAATCCCAGTACAATTTGAGTACAAATACGTAATACAATCAGAGTATTTTTCAGTGCAACACGAGTACATCTACATAATGTAGTTTGAGTACATCTACACAATGTAATTTGAGTACATTTACGCAGTACGATTAAAGTATCTCTCTGCCGTTCAACAAGCGACGGAGGCTGTAAACACACAATTCTTTTCACACTAGAAATGAACACGATCTATGAAGGACTTAAATAGGACTAACAAACATAATTTCCACGAACTGAAGAAAAATAAGCGCATTTTTCAGTACTCGAATGTGCTCCTGATATCCATACTGTGAACAAAAACAAGCTGCTTGAGCTCATCAAAAACTCTCAAATAACAATGACCAGTAAGCTGGATAACTTTATATCAACTATCCCTAATAAGCCTCCCTTGCCTCACTACCATCAGACGGCAGAGGGAAACGGTCTCATTCAACAGCTTGCGGATATGTAAAGGGACACCATGCACACAAACCGGCGGCACTCCAGTGTGGCCGGTTTAGAGGCCCAAACATTTTCAAGATATTCAAGATATATTCAAGATATTCAAGTGAGCGGTTGGAACACCCCACTCTGCAGTAACACGGTTGCACGACGCTCTACTTACCACACCACAACCGTCTAATTCGCGACCGAGTTTCAAAAATAATGTATTTACTCACGCGAGAAGGACTGCGCTAACGACTCAGTTGCGCCAGACACAACACAAAAGCTCGACCTGTGCAGGTGTAAATTACTGCAGAAAGAAAACTCATGATCTCTTCTTCCAACAGCATAATTGCCACTCGGTCAACAAATTAACACGCGTTTGCCATGGAAAATTTAATTTAGCGATGCTGGAACGGTGTGAGTTTCGAGAAAAGCACGCTCTGATAAGCAAGCGATAAGAATTTTAATTGTGCACTCCAAAGGATAAAAAGACCTTGACGCCTATCGGCTCGACACGATTAAGCTAACTTGAGTTGCAAGTTCATGGGTTCATTGTACGACTGTATCTGAAATTTCTTTCATCGGAATGAACGGAATATTTCCGCGAGAAAAAATAAATAATTTCTAACTACACAGAACAAGAACTCGAAGCCTGAAGTAAATCTGTCGACCTCGAATGACACGTCGGTGGGTTGCTTGAAGAGTAGCCAGAAATTTCAGACACATGCAATCAAAATGAGCGATGCTGATTGATGTCCAAAGCTTGAATCGTCTTCACACGAGCACCAAGTGGAGCCCTGAATGTACAGAAAATTAGAGAACTCTCGACGAGCGTTCAAGGCCGCCATGGCAACACCACAATGAAGACAGGCTCTACTGCGAAACGTATTCAGAACACCTTCACTTGGGTCTTAATTCGTCTACAGTACTCGTAGAGCAGTACATAGAATGCAGTAAATTTGTGCATCGATTTTACAAAGAAATAATTTTAGGTAGGTACATATCTAAGACATGTTATTTTTCCAAATAATTTTAGGTAGTGACATATCTAAGACATGGTATTTTTCTATCACGTTTATCCATCTCTTCCATGCATCAAAGTTGAAATGTTTAATAGTCTCTCAGTTTCATAAAAATTTTAATATTATAAATATTTAAAGTGGATGTATACATATTTCGTAGACATCCTGCATCGTACACCCAATGAGGAAGGAAAATTATACTCAAGAATGTTGCTGTCTACAGAGGTATCAGAGTCGACATCTCAACTGAAACTTTCCATGCTGTATTTTGTGCTTGAGTTCTCACCTAATACTAGTGAAATGGTTGCTGGAGACATGGCAACCAACACCATAAAGAGTTGCCTATGCCTTATACTGGTGAATACGAACCAGAGCGATACCAAAAAAGCTGGATGTCAAGGTTGTGGATACAACCAGGAGTGATACATAAAAGCTGGACGTCAATGTCGTGGATACAACCAGAGCGATACCAAAAGGCTGGACGTCAGTGTCGTGGATACGGTCAAAGCAAAAACAAAAACACGCCGTCAATTTCGACACCCCAAAAATAACAAGCACAGACTACTCTACGGAATCCTTAATTCAAACATTCAACCCGAGCACCTTCAGCTTCATTTTCGACCACGAATTTTAATTAATATAAATACATAATGAACTCTCACACACCAAATTTACGAAGGGATAGAAGAAGGTCGTTTAACTTATGAAATTAAGTATATATTTAGTTACCAACTCCAAGACAATGAGAGTCAGTGCTCGATAGCAGCTCATATATGATCGTGGATAGATAAGGCAGCAGTCACACAATGGCGTTATTGAGCGGTGGAAGGGGGGAAGATATGAGCGTGATAAAGCAGGGAGTGGAAGGGCGGCTGTGAGGAGTGTGATGATAACAACATAACGGATGAACGCTCCAAAGAAAATAACCCACGCGCTCGCTTCCAATGATCACCCTATTAAAAGTGAAATGAACCACGAGTTGGACTAGGGACAGGAGAGAGAAGGAGGAGAGAGAAGGAAGAGAGAGAAGGAAGAGAGAGAAGGAAGAGAGAGAAGGAGGAGAGAGAAGGAGGAGAGAGAAGGAGGAGAGAGAAAGAGGAGAGAGAAGGAGGATGTGTGGAGTTCCATAACAAGAGATACAAAATATCGAGTTGATTTATGAATTATTCTCACGGAAACTTGCTTTAGCTATTACGGACTCTTCTATTTAAGAGACGGAGGTAATTTTTTAACGGTTCACCTAGCGGCGGTAAATGGTAAAACCACCTGCGGTGCTCCTATTTACAATGCCATGCGGTGAGTCATTAAGCTTGCAATGGGCTTTACCAGCTGTGTCAAGTGTTTACTCAAAAATATTACCTCATTTGAACCCACAGTTGCGTTATCGCAACAGACACCAGATGAGGTTCCCATTGTAGCGTTGCCAAAACGCTGGAAAAGAACTGCTTAACTCACTACAATAATACAACTCTTCTTGGCACGGTTTCCTCAATTGATAGAGTTCATCCGCCGAAATTAGTTCTACAATATCTCTGTTTACCATTCGAAATAAAT
This sequence comes from Orchestia grillus, assembly GCA_014899125.1. Classification (NCBI taxonomy): domain Eukaryota; kingdom Metazoa; phylum Arthropoda; class Malacostraca; order Amphipoda; family Talitridae; genus Orchestia; species Orchestia grillus. The sequence goes on from VOMN01009398.1 coordinate 24,608, forward strand.
TGCAGAATAAAAGGTTAAACGCCCTACTGCTAAGCGAGGGTACAGTATCGGAGGTCTCGTCCTTCTGATGGCAACGCCTGAAACCCAATCCTTTGTGTTCTGAACATGAAAATAGTCATCCACATTTACTCGAAACGAACTTATGTTGCTCGAACTTAATATGCTCATCTAAAAGTTTCCAAGACCAATTAAGAGCACTTGTGTGCTCAGCGGCGCGGTGCACGACCCACAATGTGTATCTCTTGGTTGGGGTTCCAAGATAATCGCGATGAATTCTCCATCTGAGACCGCGCAAGTTAGAGTACAATAAATTATAATACCGTACAAAAATCAAGCCATTACAGGTCCCAAAGGTTAATAAGGCAGTGTCGATCTAGCGCGGTTTTTAGTTCTTACGTGAGGTTACATTCTGTAATACAGAAATGCCGTCAGGTTACATTCTGTAATACAGAAATGACGTCAGGTTACATTTTGTAATACAGAAATGACGTCAGGTTGCATTCTGTAATACAGAAATGACGTCAGGTTACATCCTTGACGTCATCTTGAATTGCAGACGAGCCTATAAAAAAGCGAGTGTAGCTGCGCTTAGACGCGGCCACCGAACGTAAAAAATCCCGGCAACACGCGTGCACGAGGGGCAGCCTCATGGCCTCCTCATCCACTCAACACGGCATCCACTTCACAACCGCAACGGTTACAGGAAGTCCGTTGAAGCACCGTGGGGGAGCCTGGAGGGGGAGGGGTACAGCACTCAGCAGCTGCTACCTCAATAGAACCATCAGTTGCAGAAATGATGCAGCACGACTGTGAGGTCCATGAGCTGTACTTTGTGGCCAGCATGGCCGAGACCTGCTCTGAAATGACGGCGTCAGTAACAAGTTTGACTCTTGTTTCAAATGTACGAGTACGAGTCTTCGTGCATAACTACCTTATTAATTCACAACGGTGAAAAAAAAAGTTTCAAGTCCAAAAATGGCGGTGTCAGCAGCAAGTTCATCTCTTGTTTCACACGTACGGGCAGAAATGCTGGTCTTCGTGAATGCTGCGTTATTATTTATTAATGACGGTCGGGAGAACGGTTTGAACCCTACAGAGGACCCAGGGTACAACATTGAGCCATTTTGAGAACGGTTTGAACCCTAAAAAGAAGCCATGGTACAACATTGAGCCATTTTGAGAACGGTTTGAACCCTAAATAGGACCAAGGACACAACATTGAGTCATTTTAAGAACGGTTTGAGCCCTAAAAAAGAAGCCATGGTACAACATTGAGCCATTTTGGGAACGGTTTGAACCCTAAAGAGGACCCAGGGTACAACATTGAGCCATTTTGGGAACGGTTTGAACCCTAAAAAGGACCTAGGGTACAACATTGAGCCATTTTAAAAAGTTGCTTTTCAGCGTTTCGTGCAAAGTTAGCTTTAATCTTATAGTAAATGTACATACGACAGTAGCTAGCTTTCTGTACACCAGTAGTTGCTGTCATCACTAAAATAATTTTGGCGTTATAGGGTTGGCCCTTAAACTTTCTATTTTAACGATTAATGGGGCATATCTTTCTTTTTAACATATCGAGATTGCTTCGGCTCCCGAACAATTTTCACACGGTCAACCCTCATGAGCCTGCCGTAATCATAAGCGGACATCAGAAAGTTACTCTATAATGTCAATACTGCTAAGTTTGTACACTACATAGAGGTTTTATTCTCATTTTACATCGCCGTCGTGCACAAAAATGAGCTGCAACCCCCAGACGACAGTAAGGTTCACGTAATCTAGAAAATAGTAGGCCATTACGCAAGCTATGGACATCACGAGCGGTATCAGGCGTTCACTCAAAGATATTAATTAACTCAAAGGAGCTCAGAGTCGCGTTATCGCAGCACATACACCAACCAGATGGGGTTCTCGTTGTTGTATTTTGCTCAACATTAAAAAAATATCGCATACCTTGTGACGAAAATTCAGTTTCATAAAAAAGTAGTTGATAAGAACTCGAAATATTATCACCGACTACACCCGTCATCAAGATTGTATTTAGTAACAAAACAGTTAAAACGAACTCAGAACATCATCACTAACTTTTTCTGTGAATTTGAGAACACTAAGCAAAACAACCATTTTCCTTGAGATCAAATAGGTCGGCGGGCGTAGACGAAGGTCACACCACAGATGAATAACAGTCTTCTCACGTAATTTGAATTTTTTTTTTGGATTTCAAATATGAGTTTAGGACTTGTCAATCATACCACCAAATTTATTTTGGTGGTATGATTTTTATTTTCACATATAGAATGAAATTTATTTTATATGTCCGTAATGGCGCGGGACGGCATGGGCACATGATGAGAACATATTTTACAAACATCATTTACCGGGGCCATACGGTCCCGTCACTCTAATAGAATTTCACGGTTATGAAAAAATACGACGCGTTTAACAGCAAGATCCCCGTTGCTTAATTAACTCTGTAAGGAGCATAAGTTACTGGACTCAACTTCCCTCGTGTTACATTAAGCACTAAGTTTTATTAGACCAATAACAAAAGCTTTAATTAAAAAATGCAAAATTTAAACTAAATACATTTGAACTTACACAAAGTATAATGAAAATGTCAGTGTGTCTTACACTCAAATTTTTGTAGATTTCAAATTGCGCAACATATAGGCACTACAAGGTTAAAATTAAAGTTTTGTGTTACTTTGCGCTATCTTATAAGATTTTCCGACAGAAAATATAACGCTCATAGAGCAAACAATCTTAAAAACAAGCACAAACTTGCAACTTGGGTCCATCCAAGAGTCAAAATACAACCAAACGAAAGCGCCACTCCCTACAGCGCAGGCGGACCGCGAACACCACGAAGAAAACTAGAAGGCAAAGGCCATCAAACTACAACGGAAGAAAAAATGGCAGCAGGAACTAGGAATGATCTATTTTTGGGTATCTGCGCCTGTCCTGTGCCGTGAAATGGAGTAACGGCGGAGGCAGGCCACCAAATGCAGGAGTGGCGGAGGCAGGCCACCAAATGCAGGAGTGGCGAAGGCAGGCCACCAAATGCAGGAGTGGTGGAGGCAGGCCACCAAATGCAGGAGTGGTGGAGGCAGGCCGCCAAATGCAGGAGTGGCGGAGGCAGGCCACCAAATGCAGGAGTGGCAGAGGCAAGCTGCCCAAGCGGGACTGGCGCAAGGAATTATCGATTCTTGCATGCATGAAGCGTTCTGTATAGCATGTATCGACCAGCCAGGCTAAAGCATGGCAAATGTGAGAGCTGTCTGGTTTTAGGAAATCCTAGAGGGTAAGTGGCGGGTTCGACTGAATGTAGGCGTAAGAAACACGCGATGTTTTCAAGTTAAGAACTCGAAGGAAAAGAAATGTCAAGGAATATGGTCGACACGGTAACGAACTGCACGAATCAAATAAAGAATCTTTCTGATTTTCGTCATAGAAGTTGACCGCAAAATTAAACATAATATTGCATTTTAGAAGTAAAACGAAACATGGTTATGACACGTGCATTATTTGTAAACTGAAAGCAATTTTAGATGAAGAAATTTAGAGTTTAAAATTATCAGGAGCGGCCTCATCACCCCTTAGTTAATCTCATCAAAATTAGAGAAAACAAAGTGCAACCAGCAATCATACCAGATGACCTTTAAATACATCGCGCAACTCTACACACCTAATCGTTAATAACATAGTGTACAACCATTTCATTTTAAGTAGGTATTGCACATCTATTAAAACCCAAAAATGAACCCTGACTTTACGAGGCGGTTGCACATGCTTATCTCCACAAGGCCTTGACATGCTATACAAAAAACACACCTAAACAATGTACATGAGATAATCTCCAGTTACAAACGCTGGCACTCGCTGGAGGTGCCAATAGGCGTCGAAGCCGAGCAGGTGATGAAGAGGAGGTGATGAAGAGGAGGTGATGAAGAGGAGGTGATGAAAAGGAGGTGATGAAGAGGAGGTGATGCAGAGGAGGTGATGCAGAGGAGGTGATGCAGAGTAGGTGATGCAGAGCAGGTGATGCAGAGCAGGTGATGCAGAGCAGGTGATACAGAGCAGGTGATGCAGAGCAGGTGATGCAGAGCTGGTGATGCAGAGCATTGCAGTGCTATGGAGCGTGAGTGCGGCCAATCGAGCTTCATAAAAATGAACGCAGCAGCGGTGGGCGGCACGGCGCGGGCAACTCAGATGAAGACCGAATTACGAAGCGAAGTGTTAACGGGAGACATTTAATCCGTACGAACACATGAGGTGGAAATGTATTAAAATTAACCGATGCCCGTTCAACAATTGACTGGCAGAACTGTCGTCTTCTTTTACTATACCTCTCAGTAACTGATATTGGATGCAGCCAATGAAATCTGGTGGCCTTAACACATGTTCCAATGGCCATTATGTTCGCTGCAAAAAAAGTGACACGAGGAATATTTACGTCGATGGACAATCTCTCCAATCTCCATGTTAATGAGAGGTACAACTGAGGGACGTTATAAAAGAGAGAACAGCTTGTGCTCCTAACAAAGAGAGAAATTGAGATAAAGGATTCAAGCGTTTAGTTTGATGACGAACACCAGATCAAAAAACTCAGTTTTAAACATAGGGGTGCAGGGCGTAGCAAAAAATTAACGGGTAATCGTTCATTTGTTATTTACTCAATATAGTAATGTTGGTTTCCATTAATAATAACGATCAGTATTAACTCATTTATTTGTTACTCAGGTCTATGATACTTAAAAGAGAACTTACGATCATTCGCAGCGCGGAAATACACTATTTTGTAAAAATCTGCATCGATCAGGGAACTCGCTCTGCTCGATAATTATAATCAATATTCCTAAAGCACGGGAGTCCATAAAAATGTACTCGCTGCAATTCAAAAAATGTACTCGCTGCAATTTATGAAAAGATTCGCCCATGCTTACTAATCTCACTTTCGCCCATGCTTACTAATCTCACTTTCGCCCATGCTTACTAATCGGAAGCGCAGCGTACGCCGCATTCAATCGGCCGCAGGAAGATGGGCCCCTCTGGTAATTTGCGCGGGTCTTTTCTCTCTAATTTTTCAATTAGAAACACTGAGTACATTCTTTGGACCTCTCGGTAGGAATATTTCTGTATGCTTATAATCTTTATTAGGGCTCAAAGGTTCTCTAATTTGAGATCACGTATTAATACCAGATGAAACAGGATGCTGTAGCATATGTAGTGTTACTACGAATCTTACTTATTGAAAACCAAAATATTGAAAGCATGGCAGAAGTGAGAATTTACAAATTTGAGCTCTCTCATACACCTGCTGGGCAAGGACAGGTGGTCAGATGGATGAATGGAGGGGGAAAGACTTCCACATTTCCTTTTTTTGACTGTGAACCTGACACAACGCACAAACTACCTAATACAAGTGGCACCGAAAGAAAATTTACTTTTGTAGGGCAGTATTGGACTGATGGAACTCTTTGCCACAAAGAAACAAATATACATAAAGCTCCAAAATCACATTGTACATGAACTGATCCTTAGAATACGAGTTATGAATGACAGATTCTTAAAGCAAAATTTAAGATTTAGGCACAGCTGGAGAAACAAACTTACATAAAGCTCCAAAATCACACTGCACATGAACTGATACTTAGAATACGAGTTATGAATGACAGATTTTTAGAGCAAAATTCAGGATTAAAACACAGCTAGCTATGGTGTGATGCTGAAGCACCCCTGCTTACCTTGTGCTGCAACGGCAGGCAAAAGAAGAACTGCTGCAATACCAAGCCCCATAAACACGAGGGCCTTCCATGAAAGGACTTCACTGCACCGTACTTTGGTATTATATACAGGTTTGCTTTCATTTTTACAATATTTTTCTTTAGAGGGACTGATTTTCTGTGCCTCTTGAACAAGGGGAAGAATGTCTTGTGTTGTTCTTCTCCTGAAATGCTTGGTGCTTGTGTGAACAGCTTTCATTGCACTCACGCTTGTCACTTCCATGATTTTGTCAGAAGTAAAGACCAGTTTTCAAATCAAATTTAAAATAACAGTGCTACTTCATCTCACCAGTTTTCAAATCAAATTTAAAATAACAGTGCTACTTCATCTCACACTGGAACCTAGTTCACAAATTTATAATCCAACATTTCCTTCACTAAAAATGGATACTGCATCCATTGCTTCCTCAACTTTTTGGCCCTCTGAAGAATTACAATACACTTCATCTAAAGTGTGACACAGCATTATTCCAACTGCTTGCCATTCCTGCAATTTTATTCATTCACTTATCAAATTAAATTAATGTATATCTTATTCAAAAAAATATCCACATAACCCCAACAAAAGCACATCTCCATAAAAAATGAGCCAATAAAATGATAAGATATCATCCAAGAGCATGAGTAAGAGGAAATGAATTTAATCCACATATTGAGTAAATTTCAACAAACAATTTTCACACACATTATATGCCATAAATAAACATGAAACTCAATTCATTAAAAAATGCCTATTTCAATATGAATAAAATTTCTTTACTGGCAAAAGTACCTAGTTAATATTGAAGAACATTAGGTAGAGCAAGATGACACTAAGAAATAAAACTTTCATAAATATATTGCATTACAAATGCATGAGACATTAATTATGCCTACTTATTGCACAAAACAAGCTGCAAACTTTAAAAGATTTGAGCCTCTTCTACAATTTGAGGGAACCAATATCTACCCTGAAGTCAAAATTTATACCTATGAGAATGTTTGCAACTGTAACTTAACTAATATTGCCAATTTTGATAGAAGTTTTTAAATGAAAAACACTAGGAACAGACAAAAAATGAAAAACAAATTTCAGGATTTTTGCTAGCATAAATTTGAATCTAACCTTAGGAAAAAGATTTTACAAACAGAATTTCTTTATATTTTATTAGGGCATTCCCTAATGCTACCTGCAGTAGTTGCTTGTCTCATACTTTATTGTACAAGAGATTAGGAAGCAGCAGTATCATCAAACTTTGCCAATCCTTAAATTCTTTTCCTAAATCATATGGATGATTATGATCTTATAACTCATTTGTAAATCCAGACATGGGACTAAATATTTGAAAAAAAATTCTCAGTAATAAAAATGTTATGCAACATGGAATACCCAGCATCATTTTAAGACCTCAGCTCATGCAAAATAACTTTTAATTTTAAAATATTAGTTTCTTCAAACCCCATTCTTAATAGAATATCCTAGGTAAATAAAATTTGGTATTAAAAACTTGAAAAGATAAACTAAAAGGTCAATAATTGCAGTTAATTTTTCAGCCCAATATCCTTTTGCAGAATTTATAGAGTAGACTCCAAGAGAGTAGACTGAATTGAGTGTAGATTCCAAAAAAATAAGGTAGAATAATATGAAAATAATTTACTGTAATTCTTGATCACTCTCACAGTACAAAATTACGATATTTGTTGATGATCACAAACTAAATGTGACCACTGAGGGAGCAACAGGGCAATTATTTATAATGGACGACGTCCATAGGGAAGGCGTTCACGTGAGACCTGGCGTCCAGACAAGCACGTAATCGGGCAGGAACTTCAACCAAACACTAGAAAATGATCCAAGCGAAGTGCTCCTCTAAGAATTCCAGGTGGTTACCGGAACTTTTACCTGTCAAAACAAAGTTTTCACTATAAAAGTAGCACTTTAGCACCCCTCGTTTTGTTTGTAAGTCACAAACGTAACCAATACTGAGGGTAATGTACATTATTTGCTTGCTTGAAATGGAGACTCGCTTTGAAGTCAAACCGCACAGCCCGCACATGACCTCTCGCTTCCACGACTAGAATAGCACTGACCTTTCTTCTTGCCTGAGTTGCCTCTTGGCAGGTTTGCTCCGAGACTCCGGGTTTGGTATTCGATTCCGCTGTCATATGCTCTCGTAACGCCTTAAGGGGCCTTTACACGGTCAGTGCTAAATACGCGGATGCTACGAACGAAGCATAGTAAACCTATTTATAAATTCGAATAAATCATCTCGCTATTATTTGTAGTAGCGCACTGTCTCACATGAGTATAAGCAAACTTTTAGATTCAAGTATCAGCGATAATAACAGGTGAAACTCTTAGCCTTCATGCAGAAGTAAATTCCAGGAACTTCGAGGTATTCCAACCATAATGAAGTTACATCTTGCTTATTTGCTCGTTCATCAATTTTATATACTAATAAAATTTTAACGTTTGAATGAAGATAACGTTGAGAGACCGAATACAAGGCAACGAAATGAATCTTTCTGAGTATTGTTACTAAGAAAGAGTCAATGTTACAATACCAATAAGGAAATGGCAAATTCATTTGCTAAGTTATTGCAGGGAATTGAGATAGTCCATTTACCGTCCTATGTTTGGGACTGATACTTTTGCATTTATTTTTTATTTCATATTTATTCTATTATGTGCATGCGCATAAAGCTTTACAACAATACACTCAAGGGGTGTGGTTTACTAACACATTTAATACGAGACAAGAAAAAATGATATATTTCTTTACCGAATCAATGATTTCAACCATTTATTTTCGCATCGAAATATATTAATTAAAATAAAAAAACACATGCTCGTAGTATCGGTAGAACTATTAATTATCAAACTATGACAAAGGACAGATGAAATAAATCTCGTGGTGAAACGAACGTAATTCAAATAACGAATGATTTTTCGTTTTAATGCGTTATGTGACAGGGAACGTTTTAAAACGAAAAATCGTTCACTATTTGAATTACGTTCGTTTCATGTGATTAAATTGTATTTTGCCACTTTCAGCTCCACAGCTGTTTAGCGGTGTTTAATTGCTATCGTTAGCTCTTGCCTCTGACGCAAAAGTGCGTCTTCGTTGGTTACATATGGACTGTAAGTGCTTCTACTTTATAATTCGATCGCCATAAGAAAAATTACACTTTAAATGGTTATTAACACAAACACTCTTGATTGAATGGAATAAAGAAACTATCTTTCATGGGGTCAGCTAATATGTTTAATTTTATAGATTGGAGTTTGATTTGTTTGGATTATTATTATATAACCTGGGTTGTCTTGTTTATGTTCGGTAAACTTACAAATTCACTGCACTTTTCGACTCCAACTCTTATGCTAATAATTGCACAAACCGGCGTACTATATTCTCGTAAGTGCCACATGTCGTCCTTAACTGTCGAAATATTTGCTCCGTGAATTACACAAATGTAGGCGATGCTATGGTATACTCTCTGTGTGCCATGAAACTACGTTGATGTGCAATGTAGTTTACATTGTGCTCCTGTAGAGTTACAGGTAAATTTGTCTGCATACTAGATGACTAGAAGGCTATAAATGAGTGGGATTATTTCAATTATGATTTATATATTTTGTTTTACTCCAAAAAATGTTGAAATAACAATTACTTGCGTTAGTAAGTACGCGTATAGAAAAAGTAATTCATCAGAGGTATGACCAAAAAGTTTGGTAAATGTATAGATATTTATCAGATGACGAACATCACTTTATCTTGTCACTAATTTTCTTTAGAGTGCTCTCCTTCCACTCATATGTACACACCTATTCCACCTATCCTACCACACCCGGAAAGATGCGTGGAAGTCCTGTTTCTTGAAGAACTTCAAGCGATCTGTCGTGTTCGATTTGATGTCTTCAATGGTGTCAAATCGCTTCCCTTTCATCGTCCTTTCCAGCTTCGGGAGAAGCCACAAGTCGCCATTGCCAAATCTGGAAAATATGGCGGACCCGGAACCGTAAATTCTTCCTAACCATGAACTGCTGAACCGGCAGCCACGTGTGAGAGAGGAGGCGCTTTCTCAACCCGCCGGACGTCATAACTACAACTTTACACCACGACTCATTGAAGGGCACTGACGTACACTGGAATGCTTATATTCGCCACTGCGCATGCGCACGATACTATCCTGAAGCTCTATTACTTTAGTTCCTCTTAGTGTCGAAAATATTACAGCATCATACATGCTTACCGAACTTTTTGAGAAGCCTTTGTACATGTGACCGTAGAATTTTCTTCATTGGTATTTAAAAAGTTGATGAATCAAATTATATCCATTACTAAAATGTACTCAAAGTACTCAGGCTCCCTGTCAGTAGATAGTGTAGAATAACTACGTTTGTTGCGTTATACGATATTTCGATTTCAAAATCGTATTGGATGAAAAATGTTTGCGTCGCAGTTTAGTCCTCGGTGTCAGTCTGCGCGAGCAGGTGCGACATGATGTGATGTGATAATGGGTCGTGAATTTCGAAGACTGGCTGCATAGGACTGGGCAATGGTAACCCATGAATAGACCACTCGACTCATGCACTGTTCTCTTTTATTTTATCAGTAATTTCGAGTATAAGGGATTTAAAAACCGATATTTTGTACTGTAGAAAAACTTTGTTGAATAAAGATTTTTTTACATAATTTCAGTGAAAATCTCCATAGCCTGGCTGTGTCAGCAGCCCCATCTGTACAGCACACAGTTCTGCGCCACACAGTATCATCGTAAAGTACTGATGCGAAAGCTGTTAAATGTTTCCAACGGTAAATTACATATTTTCAACAGTACGCTACTCTCTGACGTTAGTATATTACGTATTTCCTTTCGTCTACCTTAACTAAATTTCTTAAAGGTAATGTTTTTCATTGTGCTTTGTAAGATCATTATTTATGCTTATTTTAAGAGCAGGTTAGGTCCGACGTTTCCTCGTCTGCGTGCTGGTGACGGGCGTTGAATTTATGGGCGATTTCTAACAATAGAAAAATTCCAACTTCAATGAAGGAATTCCTATCAAAGTGAACACTGATCTGAAGGATGAATTTGTCAGTTCACCTTCGTATGCCAGACGACAGGCGATACTAGCTTATTTTCATAGACAATAACGAAATTTTTACGATATTACGATCACGAAATTTTTACGAAGTTACGATAAAGAAATTTTTTCAGGATAGCAGGTAACTCGACAACAAAAGTTTCATCAACAATAATTATTAATTGGTATTTAACACATAAAGATAAATTCATAGCCGATAAGTACATAGATGATAAGGCGACAACCGATAAGACGATAATTCGATGAATTGGGAAATTCAAATTTTCATTTTTGGCGGTCAATAAAAAAAAAAATCTAGATTAACCTTTCAATTTAGGAGAATTCTTTTAGACGATTTTATTTTACTTCAGGGCTAGAAATGCAAAATAATTTTAGTATGCCATGTTGGAGCTACTTTATCTTACTATAAAATTATCTCACAGAATCTGCATGTATGACTCAAAAGTCATTCGTCATACGGTATATTTCCAGTGGCGGATCCAGGATCTAGGAAGAAGGGGGGGAAGGCGGGAGCCAGCGGGGCCTCGACCCCCCAAACTCGCCGGCCGGTTCCGCCCTCGTGTATTTCCGATGTGGCTGCTACTCACTCCTCAAAACTCTCGTCTACATAATCAAAAGTGTCATCAATTTTTAAACACTAACCATATTTTCGTTTACGGGATGAGGATATTGTTACGATTGTGATGTAATTACGATCGTTGATGGCTGGAAGCCAAAAATGCGAATTTCGATTTTCGTCAGTTTGGAACCATACATTGCGATACCGATAAATAGACTTTTTTATCGGGTAACAGGTAACCCGATATCGTTATCGCGAAAATTTATCATAGCAATCATTCATCGCGACAGCGCCTACCTATATGCGCTTATTTTCCATTATACATAACAACAAGAAATTTGGAAAAGATCAAATCCATGTAATTCTAAACGTGTCAGTCATAAGTCAGGTATTATTTTTTGTGAACAAAATTAATCCCTTTTGTTTTTCAAATTTTCTGAATTTCCTTATTGTGAATAAGGGTATACCTGACTTTTTTACGATACCGATTTAAGATGTGATTCCTCAAGAGTGGTGAGAAAACCTGTGTCGACAATTATAGACCTATCTTTGTCCTTCCAATCTTCAGTA
>VOMN01009399.1:0-34103 GCA_014899125.1 Orchestia grillus
TTAAGGCCCGAAAAAACGACTTAAAACGACCTTGGCACCGTGATTGATGGGAGCCATCTGGGCTGCTCCGAGATGGTAGACCAGGAGAACCAAGGTCACACTTCTACCACGTCCGTTGTCTTCAGTAGACAATGAACCCGCTGTGATGATTCAGACGTGTTCCGACTTGGGCTGGGTATACCAGAGACCAAGAGCACTTGCAGATCTTTTCTCCTTCGTAATCCAAGAATCTTCGTATGGTATCGCGATGCACTCAAGTTCAGCGCGTCATCGTACAAAAGTGTCGGGACAAAGGATTTTGCGAAGTTAACCACCTGATTCCCAAGATAAGAAAGAAGCAAGCATTGAAAATTTAGCTCGTAAATTTCCTCCTGCACCTTAAACAAGAAAACATTTTTTAAATATTTCTGAAAGATTTTGATCTCCTGCGTTTGCCTACGACTGTCTCTGCTCTGACACTTGAATGCCAGAGAACGACTTGAGACTCGAAACCTTTCGAGAAGCGGCATGCGGCTACCGCATTAAAACCTTGCAGCACTCGCTGACGTCACACAAACTCGTGGTCTGTACTCTGCACGAGATGCTCGCGCAGACTTCGGTCTTTACACCTCGAATTAATTTATCGCTGTAAACTTCGTTCTTTGCGTGTTTAAATGAGAATAAAACACGAATGCGGTAATTGTACGGGTGTTTTTCGCGTCACATTCGGTACCAGATGTTGAAAGGTGAAATTAAGGTTGTTAAAGAAATTTTTTTAAATGTAAAGTTCAAATTCACGTGCGACTTAAGAGTTACTCGGACAGGTAAAGGGTTAAGGTTGATGGCATGTGACAGAGCTATTCAACAGGTATGGTATTAAAAAATAATAGCTACCCAGGGCACCATCGACGTCAGTAGTTAAAAAGTCGAAAACTGCGGTAAAGCATTAAGGAATTAATTACTGTATATTCAGTATACTGCTTGTTCAACATTAGCAATACCAATAGTTAAAATAGAACTGCCTATTGAACACAATCCGTCAACCTTTTTACACGTTTACTGTGACGTGACTCCCAGGTGGGTCATTTTACGTGTAGCCAAGTGGCATTATCTCGGGAAGTTTATTGAAGAATGTAGGGACATGATTGATTATTTAAGATCCCCATGACGTCTACATTAAAACTCTACGGATGAATACATCTGTATATTAGACAAAATTCATCTCAAGCTACATATATCATCATTATATTTCTCGAGTGTATTCCTATTCAAAGCAAATAATTTACTTGCGTATATGTTGCGATATTTGATTCTTTATCTCGCAGAATAGAGTAATAAACTCAGTATACGTTTTTTAATTTTGCTTAATCTTACTGATGTGAAAAATTCTCATCTAATTATTGAAGCGTAATGTAAATGTGTGCTATATTCGTTATGAAATAATTGTTTTGACGACTCAAATGTTGAATAAACCGAACATGGTACCCTGTTTAATGAAAAATAAAATAATGCCTAAGCTTCTATCGAGTACAACGAAAGATATAAAACAGTAATTACATTTCAGAAGCATTTCCCCGAAAATTGAGAAAATTGGTGCATTTAAATTTTAGAAGAATTTTTATGGTAGGAACGTCTCTAACTCTTTCTCTTCGACAGAGCTTCGCTGGCAGGTGCAGTCACTGCTAAGGCAATGAGAAGCGCTCGTTCTAAACTGAACTAACATAGTGAGCTCAATTGATTGATTTTGAGTTGTGCTTTGTGTGGGCAAAGTAACCCCAAAGGTGACTACTAAGCTGCGCCTTTGTCTCCTGTCTCATTATTCGAGGCTGAGACTGGCCGCACGCGAACTGTTTACATCGGACACGCGTCGGTGCGAAGTGTCACTATGACTTTTGAAGTCATGGTAGAAAGTGAAGGTCGCTGCCCTTCTTGTTTCGTTAAAACTCTATTTTAATTAAAATATAGTTCTAAGCAGCTTATTTAAGACCGTGATGGAAATACGCATCGATAATGATCACGATAGTAGAATTACCTTTTGAAGTTGGGCATATGAGCCATATTGGGACTACGCTGTTTAGTATAATTGACTAAATTGAATAGACAGGGCAGGGAGTGCAGTGAGTACGGCAGGGAGTGCGGTGAGTACGGCAGGGAGTGCAGTGAGTACGGCTGCGAGTGCAGTGAGTACGGCTGGGAGTGCGGTAAGTACGGCAGGGAGTGCAGTGAGTACAGCTGAGGATGTTCAACAGTATTGAACGACAATTTGTGTAGCAATTCCAGGCCTGCTCGGTGTGCCAGATTCTGCAACACATTCACGTGAGCGTACGTGACACGGACTCGGCCTTGCACAAATGCTATCGTGGTGCCCCGCTCCCAAGGACTTCGTATTCAAGTAGTATTTTGATGACTAGACATTTAGCGGATTCGATATTTATCCGCGGCCCTTGATCATATCCTATCACTTATCTAAATTTACCTCTAAATTTATCGTTGTCCTCGACGATAACACCCAAGTCCCTAAGGGAGCTTTTTTTCTCGATTTCCAGGCCCCCTTCCGTTTTGTATGAGAACCTGTCATCTGGGTGCTCTCCATACCTCATCTGTTCGAACTTGCCTTCGTTAAATTCCATGTTGTTTGACCATGCCCATTGGTAGATTTTGTCAAAGTCTCCTTGTAACTCAACGCAGTTTTCGACACTTATCATTTCCTTGAAAAGTCTCGTGTTGTCATCAAAAGAGGAAGCTTGGGAATGCTGCGAAGGACATCTATGTCTGAGACATGGACAAGGAACAGTAGTAGCCCCGGCACTGATTCCCAAGTATTCACAACTTTTGTACTACTACATTACCTCGGCTCTGCTCTATCCAAACCTTCAGCACTTCTTTCGTGCCCACTTTGCTTCTGCCTATTTTAATGTTTTCTTTACTGATTGTTCTATATGTTTCCTCCTCTTCTTTCTTTTTACTTGCTGTTTTCATGCGCAGGACATCCTGTGTGGGAATACCCCTTGTGCATAGATTCCCCATTCTCCAAAGTCCGAACTAAATGGTCCCTTTTCTTTCGATGTGAAATAGTCCGCTTTCCTAAAGTGCTGCTATCTTTACTATTACGATAATTACTACTAACCCGCAACCTTGGGTTACTTCTAGAATGATACGATGGCTCGACCTCCCTCAGATGTAAAAGACAAATTTTTTCTGGTGAATTTTTCCTAAAATGTCCGAATGGGAATGCCTTCTCAGACTTATGAGAGTACCAGTGAAACCTGTACTGTACAGAGGATACACTGGGCGTAGGATACCTTTCTACAAAGAATATAGCATTTGAGAATGAAAATGTCCTGTAGCGCATCCTGACTTGTGCAATACTTACTTCAGCTGGCGTTACCAACTAGTTATTCATACGTGAATTTGTTAGTCGAGATCACTAAAGACTAGGTTGCATTTTGTAGGTGCAAACTAGACAGCGACTGCTGCCCAAAGGCTGCACGTCTGTATTTTATTCCAGTCTTCCTTGGAAAATAAGGCCTTCGGTGTCAGTCTAACTAAAGCCAGTACTGCAGCGAGCGCGGCCGTGGGTGGTGAGCGACTTAGCTCCTCCGTGCTCTTCATCAACTCTCTATGATTCTTCTTTCTTCTGAACACGGTAAGTTAACCATTTCCTTCATTGTGAATTATTCCTATATAATATTCCTTGTGTTTGCTGCAGCATGTTGGCAGTTATTTGCAAACGCTGTGTAAGAACAAACGTCGTTGCGCTTCCAGGACGTAAAGAGTTGTGCCCGGAGGATTCCGATGTCTCGTGCAGTTAGTTGATCCATTACACTTTTCCACCTTGTTTGCGTAGACGTAATTTATTGATAACCGTGCATGCAGAACACATTTCGTGCCCCGAGATTTTGTACTCTAGATCTCTCGTGAACCAATTTCTGTGACCTGGACGCTGAGACCTTAAGTCTATTGTCTCGTTTTGTCTGTTCGACGAATCTCCCAACACGAGATCTTGTGAAGTTATTAAAATTTGATCGTAGAATTTTATGATACTTTGCAAATTTCAACGAGGGAGAAAGATTTGGAAGTGATTCGCAGATGTAAGCATATGACAGACGTAATATGGTGAATAAATTTCCCTCCAGAGGATATCTTCACAGGATTACTCGACGCTTAGTTTGGACTGTGGTGTAAGAGGTTTATTTGAGATTAGTTCTTGTCATTAAAGGATACAAAATTTACGGAAACCCTAAGGGTAAATTAGTCGCACGAATGAAATTGAAGGGAATTTTGTCTTATATATTGAGAAACACAATTTATGAGTTCGATGTATTTTAGTGTAACAGACTCATAAAAATTAACAAATTGGTTATCAATGACAGCATAAAAGAGGATGTGACTCTTGACTGCACAGCTCGCAACGCATGTGCATCGAGCTCTTGTAAGTAACCGTGCGCCACGTGCTATTATGCTGAGCTCTAGGTTCGATGAGAGTTATCCCTCTGACTGTCCCGTTCATTAATGCTGCTGCTAGTTCTCCATAAAATGCAACATACATCCGTATTGCATGTGTACTATAGGTAGGGATCGAGTATAACGATCTGAAGTCAATTGGTTGACCGGTAAGGATCGTTGGAGACGAAGCCCCTGATGGTCACTACAACCTACCTCCGTCGTTAGATCTCCAGAGGTCCACGTAACCGAGATGGTCGAGATGCCAGGTGCGAGATACTGACGTGACGAAACCTCTAGTCCCACAACACCGGTCTCGATCAGCCCCAGCTCCGAGGTGTCGTAAGCTCTGGGTCCGAAGAGATGGCTAGCACGCATCCTAGGATGCTTTAGGAGCGATTTAAAATATCCCAGAGCAGAAGTATGCTTCGACATACGCGTGCGTCGTGAGTGTTGGAGCGTGTGTGACTTGGCAACTAAACGCTGAGTCGAAGTGACTAAAAATTGCCGTAACAGTAGTGTTGGTGACATGGCTGATGACGCGGTACACTGGCTCGAATGTCCTCACTTTCATGAACTACGATTGGCATTTGAATTTAAGCCCATCGAGTTCAGAATTGGCAAAGACGTTTAGCATAAAACCTGATTTCTACAACAGATCGGTCATGAATGGCAGCACCCTTCTAGTGTATGGCACACACACCGCTAAAGAGCCTTCGTCCAATATGATAAACTTGTCTCAGGGATTCATTTCGTAGGCTATGATGTTTCTAGTTGAGGCAAATTTTATTCGAACTTTCGTCTTCGCCTGGTCGGCCTGATCCCATCGCGTGCTTATTGTTTGCATGTTCTGCCGCTGCTTTTCTTGTTTGTTATCTTTTTTGATTGGTCTTACGGCACGCGCGAGCTCCATCGGTGAAGGTGATGTGTGAAGAACTGAAAGCGAGACCTACCCACTGATCTTTGTGACTGTGGACCGAAATGACATATGCGGTTGGTACACAAACTGCTCGATGTTCTCTTGATGCACAAACTGCTCGATGTTCTCTTACTTCGCAAACTGCTCGATGTTCTCTTACTGCACAAACTGCTCGATGATCTCTTAATGCACAAACTGCTCGATGTTCTCGTAATGCACAAACTGCTCGATGTTCTCGTAATGCACAAACTGCTCGATGCTCTCTTTCTTCACAAACTGCTCGATGTTCCCTTACTACACAAACTGATCAATGTTATGTTACACCGGCTGCTGGATTCTATCATATCTTGAACCAGCTGCTCGATGTTATCGTGCTGACTCGGACGCCCCGCTGTCGGACATGACTTTACGCTCACACATCTTCTCCAGAAACTGGGTGTCCTATCACGACGCCAGTTAGTTCTGGGCAGTTCCTTCTTCGCTTTGGAGACCGCCTGGATTTTATTCTCGAACGGAAGGACATTACTGTTAGTGACGGCCTATTTGAGTCGGGCAAGCATTTTTCTTCTTCTTTACTCGACAACACTGCCACTCGCCTGCTTCGAGCACGCCGAATGAATTTGGTGTGTGGTCCTCAATATCTCTGATGACATTTTGTTTTCATTTGGATTTACACATATACAACCTTAACTTCTTTCAAGCTGCCTACTTTCTGATAGAAAGAAACGCTTTAGTAAACATCTATGTAGTTTTGGATAAACTTCAAGTTAATGGACGAAAGAACTGAGCAAAGACGTCTGCAGTGATGGTAGCATTAATACGTGGATTACATCATGTATCTCCTTGTGCCCCTCCTATGAAATGCCATGCTGACATTTGCTGAAACTAAACGACCGGTCTCCCCTAGCATATTTGAGCGCCCTCGTCGTATTTTGTGGATGGTGAGGTATTTTTCTGAAGTTCACGTTAAAATGGGAGTCTTGCTAGTGGCTATCGAAGTCAAGGTGAATATTGAATTCCAATGGAGTTGGAGAGTAACAACATCAGAATTCAGAAACAGTTGGAGAACCATCATCGGCATTTCGCGTTAGTTCCGTCCCTCTCACAAAGCGATTCTTGTTAACAATTTGAGACACAGCGGCGGTCACTATCGGTTAAAATTTTCTTCCGACCACAATTTTGCCTTTAATGGCCGTGTATAGTGGGTTTTTTCCATTCTGTAGACCCGTATGACAATGTGGCGTAAAACACCAGCGAATTCCGTTACTTCCTTCACTGGGTGTCCTTTAGCCGACCAAATGCAATAGCCCCGTTTTGCCCTCCTGAGACGTCTTGTTTTCGTACCATGGTTGTGAAACAACTAAGAAACTAGTCTATACCATGTCAGCTCGAAGTGAATATTGATACCTGTTCAACACTTGCCTATAATCTAAACTTTGGTCACAGCTTTGAAAATTGATTGATGAATGTGTAAATAACTAGAGCTCAAAAAACAATACAAGACTAATTTCTTGTCCGGGGAATTTATCAGAGATAACTATGAGATGGGATGAGATTTCTAATAGTTCCGTATATAGTAATGAATTGATTTGCAATTAGCTAACAAAGATGAGCTAAATTTGAGCTCATAATGCTTTGCCAGAAAAATTCCTATTTCTGCTATTTTGGTTAGGGTAGTGCTGCGTACATGTGCCTTGAATTATTTCGTACTCCTGCACTCGATGTACGTAAAAAGTGTCATGTTTAGTTATTGCCTTCCCAGTCTCAATGTTCAGTTATTCCCTATCTACTAGCTATGGAAGGTTTTTAAGGCTCATTGTTAAAAACTAGCTTTAATGCTACCTTTGAGATGAAGAGAGTTGATTATTGAATTTAAAGTCTGATTCACGGAAAGTAGTTTAAACGGGGAATATAATGGGACTAAAACTACCAAAGGCTCTTATTATACATCGAATTTTGAGCGCATGCTTCAAAATTTTCGCACCTCACGTAAAATTTGAGTCAAAGCAACCTCTAATTTTAGGCAACTAACGCGCGTCGCGGAATTTGCTTAGGATTCGCTGGTAAAATATGAGTGATACGTTCTCTAAATATTTTTATCCGCCGCTAAAAATTTCAGAGCCACAGACGTCGTTCGTTCGCTTAACTGACGATGGTAAATTGCATATTACCTCCGATGTGTGTGAGGTTTGTGTCAGCTGACTCAGTGAGTGACGATCTCGCGATTTCTTTCAAATTTTAGAATCCTTAATTAAGTGTCATGAAAATGAAGCCGGCACTCAATCTCAATAACGCATCTAGTTCTTTACTCGGATCAAATTTCAACTAGCCGATAATAACTAGTTCAATTTATAAAATTGTTTTTGTTTCGTTACTTGTGTAACGGTGTGTTTCAACTGATGGTGGGATTTATCCAGAAACGTTTATTCAACTTCCAAGAATTTGATTTTCACCTCTAGTTTCATAATTAGCTTGTGTCATTTCCAAATAATAAATGCCGTACCACGTTAAGCGTCAGAGCAGAGGTCGGGAACATGTTTGGTTTGGCAGAACTGTGAAGGTCAAGTATTATATAATGTATCTCCGCGAAAGCATTTTAATATTTTTTTAACATTGAATACAGCTGAATACGTCAAGTCATGTTAAGAAATGTCAGCCAAGATTTATTTTAGAGTCATGTATAGTCATTCGGAGTCGCGAGCCACAAGTTACCGATCCATATCCTATACGCCAGGGTGGGTGAACATTCAAGTGCAGAGATACATCAAAGAATTCACTATTTTATTCGGCCGCATAATATTCTAAACAGAATAATTGATGTTTAAGACTGACGAAGTAAAACACTCAAAGAAAAACTCTTTATTCTTACTCCATATTATCGGACATGAAATTCTTCTGAGCGCTAAGAAAATTAAATATTTCGAGGGCGCATGTCTGAATTTCATCAGGTTTCCACATGCGGCCTGTGTGGGGGGGGGGGCCGGGGTTTGCCCACCCCGCCTGTCCTGAGGGTTGGGGACACGACAAGCAAATCATGTGTTGTAGCCTGATTTTTTATCTTCTTAATTGTACTTCTTCGGAAATTTTATTAATAATTTATGCTATTATATAATTATTATTGTTTGGTCTTTGTAGCGTAGCTGACCACAATGTTGATTTTCTTTAAGTGTGTGAAATCATGTCAACGCAGAGCTTTGATTTGACTATCGTTGGTATCATTCTGCTGGATTGCGTCATAGAATTTGTTTTTTATTACTTGTGGAATATTTATTTAGAAGTGCTACTTGGACTGGAGGTTCCATCTTTTTGATACATGTGGTTACGACGATCCATTTAGCAAATCAGCAAGTCTTGCTAGTGCATTGTCACAGGATTACTTTATGAACTTCCCAGGTGTCTAGAATATAACTGTCTCGGCGACTCATTCGAAACGAAAGAAATTTACTAATTTCTTGTTGTTCTACCTCCGTGTATGTATAGTGACATAAAATCAGGGTTTTTCTCATTACAGGTGGACCTACAGCAAGGTCGGACTCGCTCTGCAACCTGGCCTGGACGTTACCATATCTGAATTTCAGTAACTCTGTCTCCCAGAAGCCGGGTGACCACCGGCGTTTAACTATTCAAAGATGGAAGAACAAGCAAATGTCAATAAGATATTGAAAATGATTTTTGCTTCCGTAGTTTCTCCTATAAAATGATTGGCTTCGTATCACGGAATATGAACGCCCGACTGTCTGTTTTTGAGTGAGAATTCTCTCTTGGCGCTTCAAACTCAAGTCTAACGTGAGGAAAATCTATTTCATTGTTTTTGCTGCCGTAGAAAAACCTGTTATCTTCATTGTTCACTGTTCAGTTGTACTGAGCCTCCGTGTCCCTTCCAGAGTTCATAAACTATTGACGATTGTCGAAACCAAATTTTCTACACTGTATTCTGGATTACATGGACTGCTATCATAATTTTTCTAATGGAGGTCATCGCATTCCTTTCCCTATTCTTCACAATTTTTTTTCTGTGCTTCATGCTTTATGTTTATAAGGAAACCATGAGCATTCTTTGAAGGCACCATGGACTTACGAAGAAAACTTCCAGGGAATAGAAAAATGTGTGCCGCTTTTTGGCCGAAGGGGTAATGCCTTTCAACCGTCAACTGGAAGGAAGCTCCATCCATGACCCAGAAATAATTCTATGACCGAAAATTGCCAAAATCATTGTATCTTGCTCTACTCATTTGCTCTACTATCATCTTCAAACTATTATTGATCATCAGATTACTGAACTCCTTTTGATTTCCTTATTCTAATTCTACGAGACCGCTGTGGATCTTACGTCGTAGAATTGCGTGATACTGTAAACCATCCAGCGACCACTCCATGCATATCAAACGTGCATCTTTGCAAGCTCAGCTCAACATTTTGACGCCCACCATTGCTCAAGTATATCATCGTTGAAGTGTGCCGTCATTGAATTGTACCGTCGTTGAAGTGTACCGTCGTTGAAGTGTACCGTCGTTGAAGTGTACCATCGTTGAAGTGTACTTCATAATCAATATATTTAATTTCGCATAGTTTGTTGGACAACCTGTACTATAACAAACTTGCCTCATTTGGTATTCCCTTAGCTCGGTGGAACTTGAATGGTACTTCAGATTTTGTACCCTTAAAGTTGCGTGAAACTCTACACTCACGTGTGTTGTATTGTACAAGACTGTGGCGTTACATGGCTGCAGCACCCCTGCCGCCTCCGTGTATGTTCTGTGCCGTAATTTCTGAGACACACGGCTGATCGCTCGAGTTTTCGACCTCACGAAGTTTCAGAAATAAGGACCGTCAAAGCTTCCCTCACAAGTTTCCGCTTTTGAAAATACGAACTTGAAGTGAAGTCTCCTCTCGTGTGCCCGTTTCGAAAAGGTTGCTCAAGCTCTGTTGCTGCAGCGTTTCAAAGTGTCTCTTTGGTGTTCCGGCATTATTCCAATTCATTTAAAACACAATTTGACCAATCACTTCTTTTGTGACTGGAAGACTTATGAATTTTCAATTTAGTTGTCACTGCTGTTCTTGTGTAAATTGAAATTCGTATCGTGAAATGTTCTCGTAACTAAGTCGCCTCTAAAAGAAAAGTGCCTTAATTCACAGGATAGAGTGAGAGCGCAGGTCTTCGTCGCGCTGAACTTACAAAAATATCATATAAGTTCGATGTAAGCGGAAGAATGTTCTGATGTTTTGAGATTTCAATTTATTGATTGTTCGTTGCATTTCGTACACTTTGATGTTAATCTTACCAGAGGTGATCAAGCTTTGTACTCGAGCTGTTGTTCTGTTTCCAAGGAAATAAAAAAGTGTTTGCGATCAAGCGATCTTTTAATGGATTGTTATCGCTTCGACGACTGAACCGAAATTGATCATTCTACAAAACGAAGATATGCTTTCTGAGCAGCAAAAAATCGCAACAATCAAACTGAACTCTTACAGAACCTTCAACCAACGAGACCCAAACACTTCCAGAAGACCCTTCGTTCTTCCATGAAGCATCCGAAGCCGTAATTTCTGTCGACTGCAAGCTCCATAGCAGCCGTTTGAAAACAATGGACTACGAAATACGTGCGCGCATGGTAATACTGTGCCTCATTCTGCCCTTCCTGGCAGTGCAGATTCTCTCCATCTACAAGGATCAACAGCTGAACATCCTACCGACTGCAGCACTGGACTCGGAGCGCCTCGGCTTTAGGAGCCACCCTGCGCGAGAAGGTAAGAGGCAGTTCTTGAATAAATCAGGGAGTGGGGTGGGCCTTTTACTGTTATGCCCTGACTTCTTTAGGCCAGGAAGTCGAAACTCTCGGTCGATGAGGCCTTAGTTTCCAGCAATTCGGTTTTAGAGCTCACTGGGGAGCGCTGCGAGCTTCCCAAATGTTTTATTGTCCCTAAAATTTTCCCAACTCGAAGAACTTTTAAAACCACTTGAACTGTCTATATGAGCCATATCTTTTCCGATTAAGTTGATTGCGAAGAAAAAATACAATGCATACATCACTAATGAGAAATTGAACGAACTATTGAAAAATGTCGATCATTTCAGGTGCTGGTACTTCTTATTCGTTTGCAAACACGTGCTTTTTCGTAAAAGAAAAGGTCTGGTGCTCATCCGTGCATGTTCATTTTGAAAGATTTCTGGATTCGGCTGTTTAATGCCCGCGTGAACACCCCAGTTGTAGTCGAGAACACAAAGTTTTACGGCGACTTCAATTCTCAAATGAACCATGGTACTTTTTTGTGCACAAAAGAGGGCTAAAACTCAGTGATCTCAACGAAACAGCAACCGTGTACAGACAATATTCTTATGCGTGCCCTGAGGGCGGGCAGCAGTGCGCCTGACTCCAGGTGGCGTGGTGAACTACTTAAGACCTGGCCTTATAATTACCACTTATGCCTAGCCTTGTGACCCACTTATAATGGTCAAAATAAGTATGTAACCCATTACCTTCGGATGGACTCAAAGGAGTCGTATCGTTGCATCAGGGGCTAGTGAAGTGCACGCACTCATCCAGAGTTGAGTAACCTGTGTTTGTTAGTTTGTGGAATTTCTGAGTAGTAATTGTGCATTTGCAAACTTTTGTTAAGATAACCGTGCCCCAGTTCTTGTGTTCTGTATTGCTTACGCAGGAAAGGAATAGCGGGGCGATTAAATAGTGTTTATGAGATAACATACTTGAGTTGCAACATGCGATATCAATTGCTCGCACGGAAGTGATTTTAGAATATATTCAGAGAAGCAAATTACGAACGTCAAAATAACTCCCATTACACATTTACATCTCAATCCTGCCTCGTAAATTAACTCCCATAAATAAGCAACACCTGCACTGCAACAAGTTACCCACCCAAGGAAGAGTAAATACACGAGGAGATGCCAGTATTAGTAACACCTTCCATTGGTGCTGGCATGACTCGTCACGCGTGCTCCTGCAGCTGCTGCCGGCGACACTACAGCGGCCGATGGCTGGACCAGCGGTGTCGCCTCCGACTGGCGCTCCGAGCAGGCGGCCAGGAGGGCCTTCCTGACGCGGTCTTGCCGCGTCCTGGTGGGGCACCGCAGCCCCCTGGGGGCGCTCATCGCTACCAAGGAGTTCACTCGGCGCCTCCAACACCTACTTGTCGATGACGAACATCAGGCTATCTACTGCTACGTGCCCAAGGTGTGGGAGAGGGGGGGGGGGNTGTTGCGTGTGTTGGCTCTTGTGTCACATGTCAGAGGCCTCAGGAGGGAGTTAGCGCAGTTACAATAGTGTTCAATTTTCTGTTCAGTTTCATCAGTTAACCGATTTTGTTATTTGTTCGACCGTCTTGAACGAATTGATAACACTGGAGAACACAATTTCTGTTCGGTCAAGTCTGGCTGCTGTTTTTAATTAATTTTTGGCTGCTATGTGTATCGAAAAAATGGTCTCAGTCTTTTCTATGACGATAAATTTTTGAACTTTAGCTTTTTTACTTTGTTAATAAGCCAAAAAATGCTGTATTTAACAAATGTGTGTTTATTATTTTCAAGTGTTTCAAATTTTTCTTTTATAATGAAATATGAAAGAAAACTGCGTGGCTGTACTGTTTATTTAAAGTTATTTTGTTTTTAAGACGAATATGGCATCAGTAAGTAAAATAATTCCCTCGTAGTTAAGGTTAAAACTTAACTTTGTACAAGTAGCTTTTCCTTGAGTGTCCTAAGTGTGGACCATCACGCTTCAGGCTCCAACGATAGGTAGCCATCACACGTACACCCCACCCACCCTGATGCCGTTCTTGCACGACCTTCAATTCAGGGCGAAATTGTTCTTCTTGCTCGTCACAGACAGCACCACTCTTCCCTGGCCTTGCTCGTCACTGACAGCACCACACTTTCCTGGCCTTGCTCGGCACCGACAGCATCACACTTTCCTGGCCTTGCTCGTCACCGACAGCACCACTTTTTCCTGGCCTTGCTCGTCACCGACAGCACCACACTTTCCTGGCCTTGCTCGTCACCCACAGCACCACACTTTCCTGGCCTTGCTCGCCACCGACAGCACCACACTTTCCTGGTAGCTAGCCATGAGGCTATATAGGTAGAAACTGCTGTAGGATTCTCATGTTAGAACTAAGCGTTTAGTAACTCTCGAATAATTTCTGGACAACTTCAGTAAAATTCTACACTCGTCTGTTTCTAAGAACATTCTTGGTGACGTCTTTGAATGATAATTAAGCAGTTTTCTCAAGTTCTGACAGTTTCACCATGAAATGTTCGTCTTTGATGAGCTGCCGTATGTATCAACGATCGAACAACCCGGCCCTTTATTTTTTCAATTAACAGTCAAGGAAATGAATAGAATGTAGTAGAAACAGCTGCCCTTGGTTTGTAATGTTGTCACTAATAGTTTCAATAGATGCAGTGTAATGTTCAGAGGTGGGAATGTTATTTACTTCCTGTCATCCAATGATCAGGCATAGAATTATAAGGTTTCCAAGCTTGAATTCAGAGGCCAATTCGCCTCAACCCGATGCTTCTTTCGAGCTCTGCTGTCCCACGTGCACAAAAGGCAGAGATACTTTGTGTACCAGGGGTGCTGATTAAGAAAGAAGCACACAGTTTTAAGGTCAATACAGATGTGTTTGTCGCATTGCAACAACTCAATGGCTTTCTTTATATTTCCATTTTTTCCCACTAGACTCTCCTTACACGCCTTCTCCGGGGCATAAAACTCGTCTCGATCAAAGAGTTGTGCTTTAAATATGCAAAATATGCTTGCTTGACGTATGCACTGATCTTTGTCCTTCAGTTTGGAAAGGTTTAACTGCCACAAATATAGCAAAAAGAGTCAGAGCTGTTTAGGTATTCGCGACGGGCAGTAGCAGGGGCAGACATCATTTGAAACAATGGAAATACTTATGGGAATAAAGTAATAATTTGGAGTACAACGGAAACTTCGTGTTTGCAAGATATGACAGTAATCACATTTATGGGACGGCACACCCTCTCATCGCTGTCTCTGGAGTAAATGACTGAAGAAGTTACCAGCTGTAGAATATTCCTATCGAATTCAGCTACAAGTATTATTGCCTACGGTTAAATAATGAAATTTTGCCTATTCACTGTGTAGACTGTAGACAAAAACTTGATACGCTATAAAAATTGACTTCAACATTTTTTTAATTTCTTTTCAATTGTAATTTAAATCAGCTAAATCCTGCATCGACACATCTTTATTAGAAAATCGTTAACTAGTGTTATTTATACCTACATTAACAGGTATTAAAAGTAGAACATGACAAAAGTGTGCATCAATGTAGGTTAGTTTCAAAGTCGTCGCCGGGATCGTCGTATTTTTTACTGAGTTGAACTGTAGTTGTCCGTCATGGCATAACCTACGAAAGCTCGCTGCTTACGGATGCACCACTACTCACAGCTGCACCACCACTCACAGCTGCACCACCACTCACAGCTGCACCATCACTCACAGCTGCACCACCTTTCACAGCTGCACCATCACTCACAGCTGCACCACCACTCACAGCTGCACCAGTGTTCACAGCTGCAGTACCACTCACAATTGCGTCACGACTCACAGCTGCAGCGCTCCTCGGAGCTGCAACGCTGCAGTCACCACAAAATCAATGAGTGTCTGCTTCCTAACGACCAGAGCGCCCTTCTCACGTCAGCAAAGTAGGCCGTTCCTTCTCATCCCCGCTCGCGCTTGCGCGCCGCCGTCCGCCGCTTCGGAAAATGAAGCAGTTTCAGATTGACTGCGGGACAGCGGCGGGCTTTTATGAACTTTCTCGGCAATTGATGAGTACTGAATTGTGCTCTATGGCGGGAGGGGTCGAAAGTATGAGATTCTTGTGGTTCGTCCCCAAAATAAGCTTGCTTGTTTCATTCCACGACTTGGTTGCGAAAGGTCGGTTGATTTTGGTTATATTGTAAGTGATGATTCTTCTCCAGTAATGACTGTGGTTCAGCCTTCGACACTGGGGCAAACAACTGCTTCTTCGTAGAGTAAATATTTTGCAGTATGGATTTTAAAAGTTTGTACTTGAGGTTCATTTTCGTTTTACGAAGTGCACTGAAAAAATGAAGGCAACGTCTCTTAGCCACACTTCATGGTAGAGCTTATTCTATGGATGATAAAGTTTCAATAGGTTGAATATTGGCATTGGAAATCGGACTCAAAATTCAAATAGTCCCTTCGAAATTGTCATACGAATTCAGTGAAAAGGATTACTTAAAATTATTGATCTCTAAAACGGAGCGTTGAAGTTCACTAAAGAGGGTTTTAGAATTAAATTCCATCTCAGCTTAGAAGTGATGACTGCTGCAGACTATCAACCATCTCCGAGAACGTCCCGAGCATCACAGCGCTCCTAGCTGGTCCATTGTCTCGGCCATTGCGAGCACATAAAACGTGGCGAGCTCAAACCTCCTTATTTCGTTTGGAACTTTGAGAAACGTTTATTTGCACTAATCTTTCATGCGTATAAGACGTGTTTAAATAGCTTTTCTTTGTCTGTCCACATGTTGTTGCCTTTTGAATTGTATCGGGGAGGCATAATCGCTTCCGGTGTCAGAATTAGATATAAATAATACATAGATTTCCTGGCTATATCACGCGTGTGCGCGTTCGATGGCAGTAGGACGCTATTTACAGCTTAAGAAGAAGAGGCTTTACTTTTCTTTCTCTCTCGCTCTTGACGTATTCCTGTTGCTTAAATGAAACTTTTGTAGAGTTCTGCTTAGCCAGTTTGGAGAGCCCTGTTGAGCCAATTTGTAGAGCCCTTTTAAATCAGTTTGTAGAGCCCTGTTAAAAACGTTTGTAGATCCCTGTTGAGCCAGGTTGTAGAGCCCTGTTAAGCTTGTTTCTCGAGCTCTGCTTAGCCTGTTTGTAGAACCTTGCTAAGCCAGTTTGTCAAGCCATGTTGATCCAGCTTCTGCTGTCTCGCTGAGACAATTCCTGATGTCCAGGTGGCGTGCACGAACTGGAAGCGCATCTGGATGATCTTGACCAACAAGACGAGAGCCCTAAGTCCTGACGAGATCCCCTCGCACGTGCCTCACACGTCGCGCTTCCTGCGTTCCCTCGCTGACTCGTCCTTCTCGGTGAGTCAGACGCGCTAATCAACGTGCGTACATTCGTAAAATTTATCAAAAGCTGTTGACTGTGTTTTCAATTGTAATATGCCGATTATTTGGCATCGGCAAGAATCGGCACTTTTAGCAGGAATAAGCATCGGCACACCATAAAACTTGCCGATGTCAATTTCTACTTCACTTAAAATGTAGAAGGTTATCGAGAACGCGTAAAATACTGATTTTATGTTTGCCTAAGCTGGAGTTGGAGCTCATTATCCCCTGTTCGTGAGTACAGGGTGTTTTTGATAAATTTGATAGTAATTCAATTCTTTATTTCTTTAGATTGGTTTGAGGTATTTACTCATACTACACGTCATTCAGAGACTTGTTTCTAGTTCCTTCATATACATGATGACCGCGAGAATGGACAACTGGAATACCATTGAAATTGAAAGAGAATAACCTGTATCATGATGATCCGTGCCGGTCATAAATGATGAAATTAACGATGCTGTTGAATAATGGTAAGACTATCAGGCATGGATAGTGAAATTGTAATGGAGACTACGAGGCAGTGGTTAGTAGGAATGAACATGAGACGTTCTTATTCCGTTCGTACATCCAAAACTTTGATAAACAAGTGCTGGAGGACCATGGCATAGAAATCCGGACTCTAGCACGAGAAGTGAACGTTTCGCCCACTACAATGAAACTGGCGGTCAATGAAGACCGTCACGACTTATACAAGCGTCGTAGAGGTCAATTGCCTTCGAAAAAAACCTAAGAAGATCATCTGACGAGGGCAAATAGACTTTGGAACAAAGTGATACATCCTACTGAACCAACCAAAGTCAATCTGGTTGTTTTCTGTAGGGAAAGCTCGTACCAGCATCGAAGACACAATACTTGGAATAACAGATGGCCCGCTTACAGTCCAATGGATGCAACTCGTGTCATGCAAACCAATTTTCTTCAACATGTGATAGTTTTCGAATGCGTCTCCATTGAGGGTGATGTGATGGCTCCGTTTTTTTTTTAAAGAGGTTCTGAGGGTCAATTCAGATGGCTACGTAGAGTTCTTAATCACTCTAGCTGCTCCTGGGATGACAAGAGTTGCCTATAGTACACCATATGTATGGCAGCAGGATTTGGCTTCCTGCCACACCTCTGAGAATAGTCAGAAATGGCTGTCGGAGAATTTTTACGACTTCGCCAGTCCCAATGTTTGGCTTCCAAATTCCCCAGATTTGAACCCATTAAACTACTATGTTCGAGGCACGGTTGAAAAAGAAAACCAATTGCCGTGCCAGCAATGCGAAAGCTAGCCCAACTATTTGATACATGAAAGGTGGTTTTTGAGATAATTCCTAGATCTAGCAAAAGTGTAAATCAACTTGCTTCAGGCTCTGGAGCTGGGGCAAGACTATGAAGCTAGTGGTAATTTTTTTCGTGAAATTTGTTGACATTATTAAAATATCTGTACCAATAAAATTTTTTTAATAAATCTACGTTTGACGTTATGAAATATTTTTTATTTTTTCCTGAAGAAATAGATATTTATCCTGAGCATCCTGCACAGTTATTTTTAATGTTTATCACTATAAATAAAACTGTGTGGGTCCATTAATGTGTTATGCTACATAAATGAATCAAATGTCATACTAGCACGTACGTGCAGTTTTGCATTGAACAAATATATTGACCACATCATTTTCGTCTAGTTAGAGCGGCAAGCCGGGTCAGTCAGCCATTGTGCAGCATGTGTACGTATCACAGCGTACTCTATACGCCATGGTACGTATGCATTGCTCGTCAGTGTTCACTGAAGTGTCCAATGCGGCCTGGCAGCCACGGTGATGAGGTGACGGTGTCGTGCATTAGGGTTACAGTTAATATTACATACTGGGAATGGTGGGGAACGAACTCTAGGTGAAATTAGGATTAAGATTGCACTAGCGTGCTTTAAGATCTATAGTGACTGTGATAT
Source organism: Orchestia grillus (assembly GCA_014899125.1). NCBI lineage: Eukaryota > Metazoa > Arthropoda > Malacostraca > Amphipoda > Talitridae > Orchestia > Orchestia grillus. Next base: position 18,421 of record VOMN01009399.1, read on the forward strand.
TGAAAATATCCTCCTTTTGCACGATTGAGGCATTCTCTGATGAAACTAGCCCAGAGCACATTTCATTTCTTTCAATATTTCTATTATTTGAAACGACATCAGTCAAAGATGGCGGCTTCATGTTACAATGGGTAATTAAACTTTATGATAATTTCCACATTTCAGTTAAATCTGTAGAATAAACCTTAAAAATTCTTAATTTCAGATTTCATAAGCGCTCAAAAAACTCTAATTAATAAAGAATTGGCATGGGCAAAAATGTTGGAATCGACACATTACAAGTTTTCACGTTCCGTCGCACTTACGATGATACATTAAGTAGACGAAAACATTCATTTTGATTTTAATTTCAGTCAGACGACGTCCGCTCTCGCTTGAGCCGCTACACCAAGTTCCTGTTCGTCCGTCACCCATTAGAGCGTCTCGTGTCCGCCTTCCGGAACAAGTTCGAGAAGGAGACTCAGTTCAGCAGATCCCTCGGCCCGGAAATCCTGCGCAAGTTCCGGAAACACCACAGCAGCGCTGCTCACGCCAATGTCACGTTCTCTGAGTTTGTTCGGTATCTGGTCGACAAGAAATTCCGACGCAAAGAAAGCCTTAACGAGCATTGGGAGGCCTATACAGAGCTCTGTCTTCCTTGCATTGTTTCCTACGATTACATTGGTAAGTACGAGACTCTGAAAGAGGATTCCGATCGTATACTGAAGGAGATCGGAGCTCCAGAAGGGCTTCAGTTTCCCTTTTTCGTCCCGTCAGCAACGGCATCTTTGGTGCCGCGGTACCTGAGCACTCTGCTGCCAAGTGAACAGCGCCTCGCAGCCGACGTGTACAAGGCCGACTTTTTGCTCTTCCAGTACGACTTCCCTGTCGTCAGGAACAAGTCCATTTCCTAACGGGCTGAGGCCCTTTCTCTAAACGTCGCATCTCTCAGGAAATTAGTGCTGTCCTGTTGTTGTTATTGTTGAACTGAAGTACGGAGTGTGTCTGCGTCTAGTGTGGGTGCCCATGTTGATCTCCTCTGTGTGAGTGTTTTGCATTCTGGTCTCCGAATCCTGCTGAAAACTCCACGATCATTGCTACTTTTTGATGATCTAATTAATGTTTGGTCTTCCCAGGTGTGTTCTCTCCCGAACTTCTGAGAAGGTCTAGAAAATGTGGTAAATTATAAAGCAAAGAATAGAAATATTCAAATTTGCGTTCTACTTGAGGTGAAAAGCAACCGCTGATTTGGATTACAGGAGAATAGATGAAATTTCTACCTTATTGAGGTAGAATTATTATCGTACCTTATTGTTAACATAAGTACTCGTGCGAGCTCAATACTGAGCGATATGCTCGTGCAAAGACCAAACTTAGAATGAATTACTGTAGCGTTGGCGGATGGAGGGATGCAACCAGGGCGTCATTTTATGAACATTTCCACCTTCAAGTTTAAAGGAGACTTAAGTATGCATGAGAAGGCTTATGGAACTTAAAAGAAACTGAATAGATCAATAATTGCGTGCACATTCTTTTTTCAGTGATTTATAGACTTAGTTGCAAATATTGTGAGTGTGAAGTCTGTTTCCTAAGGGGGAGTTTTTGCTGCCACATGAAATCTAGTAGAAGTTTTCAATCAAAATTCTGGAGTTCATCCCGGTCAAGGAATGGGATCGCATCTCCTGCACATAACGCAGTACCCTGTCTACACCAGGTATTACTGATGTAAGCAAACGGGGGTCAAACGCCTTTTTCAGTCTTCATATGCATATCTTTTAGCTCGTTTTTAACCAAAGAAAAATGATGATCTTTGAAGCTATATTCCTTACCGGGCCGTTCACTGGGGAAGTATACATGGCGCAATTTATTGAGGTGGCCTAAAATTCTAATTTCTTTAATTCTTACAACTTGTGTGTTTGTGTTTAGTTGTGCAGTAGAACAACGAAAATATTATGTTCAATGTAGGTGAACCTTTTCATTCGACTCATGTTACCCTGGAACACTGCCCACATTAGTACTAACAATTAGTATAAATCAATTTCAGTTTGGTTGTGGATTGTAACTCTCACTGAATTGGAGTGATAAAATCGTGAAGCATTTTGAAGGAGTAAATCAGTGTTCGCAATGTGAACCTTCGAATGCGTTGAGTGCATCTGGAACGCGCACCATCTAGAACTCCCTGGGCTTGTGGCAGGAGAATTGTGGCAGCGAGGATATCTGCGTGTGAGGATATCTGCGTGGGAGGATATCTGCGTGGGAGGATATCCTATTGTTAAGACTTTCTTGATTCGTACGTTGACTGTGGGCTCCATGGTGTAGTGGTTAGCGTGATGGCCTTAAAGCCGAGAAGACCTGGGTTCGAGCCTCGGCTCAGACAAGGCTTGGCACGTGACCACGGAGTACTTCCCTTGGAAATGGAAGCTTGAACCCCACATTCCTCACATCCTTCACCACGCCAGTAGTTGTAAGGCATTGAAAACTCAATGGTAAATCGTTTTGGAATTAATAAAGGTTCTGTGTCCACACCCTTATTTCTACAGTGACTGTGTCCACACCCTCAACTCTACAGTGACTGTGTCCAAGTCGATAACTTTACAATAATGTTGACCATAACTCCCTCCCTGCGGTCCAAGCAACGTTAATGTAGCTTACTAACGAAGTTGTCTGAATTTAGATTGTCAAAGCGAAGTGTAAGTCTTCGTATATATCCATGTTTGATAACAAGGTTCAGGAGTATTTCCATCACTATCTGTAATAGCTTTGGTTAAATCTCGGACCATCGATTCACGTCCCCATAGCATAAATTCCCTTCCTCTTGTGCTACAAAAGTACGTGCTATTGCTTACTTTAGGGTGATAATCGCTTAACTTTAATACCTAGATAGCTTTACGCATGCTGAGCAGCAGTATCTGATACTTAGAGCTAGGACGTCATACTTTAAGTAGCTCTAGAAGACGCATACGTAACCTAGCTACCTTACGGTCTTCCAGCTCATGCCTCTTATATAAAGCGGCGGTTCCTTCTGTTGTTTTGCTTGTGGGCTCAGACCGACCCACTGCATTAGCTGAACAAATAATTCCAATGGGTTTGATGGTGATTGTCACTACTATGTCGCTTCAACTGCCTCATTATCGGTGACGTATGAGAAAGTGAGTTGATTGAAGTCACCATGCTCTGTCACCAACTCTTTTGTACGCATAATTTCTTTAACGGTTCTGCAAGATTTTCACGCCGGTGCCAGACTCAGAATCTCAACAATCATGTGTGATATGGCATAAATATCAACACAAACGGCATTCGATAAATCTAAGGGGATTCTGGTGGCGCGTCGACTTTCTTTTATTTCATGTCCTTCAATTCTCCATAATTACCACTAAAGTGTGCGATTGCTTTCGTCGACTATAAAAGTGTTAATGAACATTAGGCAAGTCTGTGTAAGTTTCGGATATTTTGAGAGATCCATACCTCTTAATCATTTTTATCTTCCAGTAAGAAATTCAAGTTCATGCGGTACTTAATCCGAAAAGGTATTTTGGCTCTCGGGAGAAGACCGACTTGGTTCTGAAGCGATTATCACTGAAATTTTTCTATCGTTGAAAAATAGGCACCTTTTCAAAAATTTCAAGTAGCACTATGTATTCCCATGCGGAGTTTCCAATTTTTAATTTTGACTCAAAATTTGATGTAGTTTAGATGAATATAATTGATTTATGTTAATTTTACTAACAGAAGCATAGCTTTTTTCAGGTGTTAAACATAAAACGAAACTTTGTTTTTGTCTTAGATGCGAATGCTGTTACTTGCTTGTGACGTTCACCAATGCGGATTCTATTTACAATACAATCACTGCCGCGCAATGTTTCGTACTTTCACTGAAAATTTACCCATCTGAAAAGTTAATACGCTTGTATTGTTCAGATTGACAAGTTTTATGCTAACTCAAATTCGTATCTGAGATGAGAGGTTGTCCCCACTTTAGGGGTTGCCCCCACTTTCTCGCTCAGCGCCATATTTTGCAGGGGAGATAGCTGAAGACGAGTTCCTGCTTCTGTTAACGTGTCTTTTAATTAACCTCTTTTCCTTTTAATTTTCTTTTCTAACTAATCGTTTGCATATGGAATTCTCAAATTTTCAAAATACCGCATCTCTCAAAAGTAGTATGAGTTCTTACATTAACGTTATGATTCACTTGGACTAACAGAATTGTGATACTCTTCCCGCTTACCCCAGTTTCCAGTCATTACGTTTCTTCTCGTGGCCTGCATGGCAAACTGCAAAAGAAGTTACATTTTTTCACTATCAATGGATGACGTTACTGAATATTCTTCTCTTTCAGTTCCTGCCTCTGTTCCCCTGTACTCTAGTCCACGTCTAGCCATAGCATAGAACGCACAAATTTAGTACTCATAAATGCTAGCCAACTTATTCTTAAGCCTGTAAATATTGCTTCAGGTTATTTATCTTACGGGTTTGCCTGTGTAGGTGCCATGCACATCAATAACTCTGAACTAGACTATATGAATTACTAGATAGCGGCTACTTCGACCAATCTGCTTAGCTCAAACTTTCCACAGTTGCCCTCCTCCAGCCCAGGCCTCGGCCTACGTAGCTGCGTAAATATGATACGGTTTGCATTTGTTATTGTGTCGTGTCCGATTGAATTTCTTTGTGAAACGGAATGTGTGTTGTATCTTTAATCCGAATGTTACCGTTTACATGTGAATGTATGTGACACTTGAAGTTAAATGTTGTGTGAGGAGTGACGCGCCTCAAAGATGGTCGTGTACACTGAGAATTAGTCCACTTAGAATGCGTGTGTTGTCTTCATGCAAAGTTTACAGCATCGTCCAGACGGTGAGTTGGAGTTCGCCGTTACATGGTTGCTGGAAGAAGTTTATTGTATTGAAAAGGAAAAAATTCTTGCAGCTGAATGTTACAACTTGGCTTAGCATCGCCTTTTCAGGACTTTGAAGCTATGACGTTGTAAGTTCATAAGCGTGTGCTACCAAACTATCCTCGAGTGATAAGTTGCTCAATTTTTAGATCCTTTCGCAGCATGTAACCTCTCTACGACCACAGCAGCCATCTTCTGCCACCACTTGCCACTTGCACTCTACCGTTGATAACGTATGATCCAGCCATAGCTCTTCATTAAACAATCTCCACATGCATTGATTAATCATTTCTGTGAACTACAGCAGTATCTTGTGTCGCGTGCTTCCTGGTCACTGCCGGGAGCTGCCTATTGGTATTCAGTACTGAAAGTCCTGCGGGACCTGACCTTTCAGTGACGGAACTTTTAATTGCTTACTCTCATCAAACAAGAATTGTTCTCGTTAAGCGGGCTCTACAAATGCAAATGTTCTCTCACATTTCTTGTGACTCTATGGAAAGTGATGATGTAACTTAGTTATCGGGCATGTGAGGAGATCATTTGGAGAACATCCAACGGTAGATTCATATGAAATCTCCGGACTAAGTCTACGTTCGGGGAGTACTTGTCTAAGATTCCAACACTGCTGCAGGGGTAAATTTCCGCTAGCAAGTGTTAATGTCAGCTATCACAGTTATTGTTAACTGAATTTTAACCTTGATTTTGCTAGTTTTTCCTGTGACAAATCAACAAGAACTTGAAATGAAGGCCTGTTTCCTAGTCCGCGAGTTCGATAGTAAAGTTGGTGCGCCTAGTTGGACAACCATAGAAGTTGCGGTGCCGTTAGCTTAAAGTTACACACTGGTAAAAATCCTGTCACTTGAAATTAAATTCCCAGTCAAACTTTGCAAGAGTTTCGTAGGGAAGCATGCATCATTTGTAAATTTATTTCTAGGTCAATTTGAAAATACTTCCACTTCTCCGTCATCAACAGCTCAAGCGATATCTTAAGAATCAATAGCACGATTTAAGGTGAGATGTTTCTCACGTGAGGTTTCTTCATTCTGTGCAGCGCGTGCGAATGTGACAGAAGTAGAAGTACATACATGAATGGGACTATCCTGCTCTGGCGGTTGTGCTGGGCTGGTAGCTATGATACCGGTAACGCCGAATATTTCTCCATTTTGCAGACCGATATGCGTGATCTGGAATTGCATTCGCTGATGAAGTCGCTCATATTGCTCTTCAAAGCACGGTCATAATAACTTAATATTAAGACTATGTGTGTTGTATGAAACTTCAATATGAAGTATAACGTGTGCCGGATTGAAACTTCAATGTGAAGTATAATGTGTGCCGTATTGAGACTTCAATGTGAAGTATTATGTGTGCCGTATTGAGACTTCAATGTGAAGTATAATGTGTGCCGTATTGAGACTTCAATATTATGGTGTGTGCCATGCGAGGCGTTGTGACTTCAATATCAAGTATGACTTGTGTGGTGTTGGAACTTTGATATTAAGTATGACGTGTGCCATGTGGGACTTCAATGTTAAGTATGACGTGTGCCGTGTGGGACTTCAATATTAAGTATGACGTGTGCCGTGTGGGACTTCAATGTTAAGTATGACGTGTGCCGTGTGGGACTTCAATATGAAGCATGACGTGTGCCGTGTGGAACTTCAATATTAAGTATGATGTGCCGTGTGGGACTTCAATATTAAGTATGATGTGTGCCGTGTGGGACTTCAATGTTATGACGTGTGCCGTGTGGGACTTCAATGTTAAGTATGACGTGTGCCGTGTGGGACTTCAATATTAAGATGTATGCCGGAAAAGGATGTTAAGTAACTCTTCAATGTTAAGTATGACGTGTGCCGTGTGGGACTACAATGTTAAGATGTATGCCGTGTGGGATTTCAATGTTAAGTATGACGTGTGCCGTGTGGGACTACAATGTTAAGATGTATGCCTTTTGGTTCAGTAAGTTCCCAGCCGACGCAATAATAATCAGCTTCCACGTAGACTAACATCAATTCTTATTGTTAACTAGAGTTTAAATGATATTTTGTGTCTCATTAAGGAGTTGCTTCGCTAAATAATGATGCGCGTACTCTTCGAAGGAGCTGTTGTTACGAGCCTGTGCTCTTCTTCCCGCTTTACTATAACTTCCCAAGACCTGAGATGTGTGTCGTACATCAAAGACCCTGCTCCTAAAACTATTTAAAGTGAAATTTTTCATATTTGTTCCATTCTGGGTACGATTATCTGGAAGTTTTTGTCCGTGTGCAATTTTTCTTATTGGCTGTTGAATTACTCGGTATTGGCTGTTGAATTGATAGGTATTGGCTGTTGAATTACTCGGTATTGGTTGTTGAATTACTCGGTATTGGCTGTTGAATTACTCGGTATTGGCTGTTGAATTACTCGGTATGGGCTGTTGAATTACTCGGTGCATTACGATTAGAGTAATTTAAAGTTTACTAAATAATGAAGGTGCACTGAGCGTCGCCTTGAAATCGACCTTAAAGTCTGTTAACTCTCAATCTAAAGAAGACGATTATACCTAATTGTTGTTGAAGCTGCACTGTCCTCGTACAGCTCTGAGGCCTCGTGGCTCGCGCAGTAAGTTGGCTTCACGAGAACCTCGGTCTGAGAGGCAAATATCGCTCCTAGGACTAGTTGTACACACCTGCCTCACTTCGGCAGAAACTGTTGGACCACTTAATAAATCAAGAAACGATAAATAACTCATTTCACCCTCGCGTTGGAGACTAGAAGGTAAGTGGCAACAATCAGGGGATCGAGCGAAAACTTCGAGTTTTTAGTGTCCATTTTTATTCACGAGTTGCATAGCTGTCTCATTTCATAACCAATATATATTCTAATCCGTATTGAGTGCGAGCACTCTATAAATATCAGAAAATTTTTGTTTCAAGAACAGTCACCCCCAATGAGGCCCATAAAAGCCTGTGCATTTGGAGGAGAAACTCTGTGGCCGCTGGACTGCGATGACGAGGAACTCTCAAAAGAAGAGCTCCCTCGATGTGACCACGTCGAATTCAGGACCGAATCATCGCCTACCATCGCCAGGCCCATACCCAGTTTGTTGCTGCCCAGTGCCGGCGTTAGGAACTCCTTCTTGCTGGGGTCACGCACCCTGAAGCAAATGGCAGGGTGTACCGCTCGAGGACTCATGTTGTGCAGGGTGTGGCCGCCGCACACGATCATGAAATCGCCATATGCCCCAATGCTGTGATTCATCCGCGGCTATGACATGGAGGTCCATACTTTCCACTGCTGGGTCTGGTCATCATGGACATAAATTTCCTTGAGTGCTTGAGGCTTCTCAACTGATCCTGTGACGCCGCCAACAACGAACAGTTAGCCACATATAGATATGCCTTAGGCGAGCATGACGGGTACAGGAAACCTGCTCTGTTTCGTCCAAGAATAATTAGATTTGAACGTTTCAACGTCACTGATGATCCTCCCTGATTGATCACGACCACCAACCACCCAAATCTTGTCATTGTGGACAACCGTGACAGCGCACGACCGAGCCTGGAGTAAACTGGGCTCTTTGGACCACTCGCGGGACCTAGTCAACATGTCCAAGGACTCGACATCGCTCACAGGGGCTTGTCCATTGCTGCCGCCTACCACCCACAGACGACCTCTGTATCCCACAAATCCGTGATTGCATTTTGGGGAGGACATGGGGGTGATGGAGACAATTTGTTGATGCTTGACGATTATCCTGTACACATCTCTGCGCACCCCGTCAGCGTCGTCCTCGCCCAGGATAAACTGGCCGCAGGATTTCCGACCCCCTGACACATACACTTTGTTCCCCAGTACGCATGTGCCCGCGAACGCGAGCGACTCGTTGAGCAGGATGTTCATCGGACGTTTTTTCTAAATTTCACCCTTGAGGTCAATTTTTTCAATACTGCGACCGAGCTTGGATAAGTCTTCTTGGAATAGATTGAGAGACACGCCACCCAGGTGAACCATGAAGCGTCTTTTGAAGTACATTTCGTGTTAGATGACTGACCGGAGACTGCGGGCCAGCGCAGAGCTCTGCAACGTGTGAATCGCAGTCAACCTGGACAGGTAGTCTTCAGTTGCTTCGTGCCTTATGGTTGACATATATGCGTTTTCCTAGGCCTACAGTTTTCCTTAAGCATCTCGTATTTCCCTTTTCAATAATTCATAAGCGTTTTGTAAACATTCGTCAATTGTAATATCTTATTTTGTAAAAGAATCATCGATATTCCAAAGCTACATTAGTTTCTGAACTATCATAATTAGTTCTTTATCCCAGTGAATCCGAAGTTAATTACTCATGAACCTTTCGATTGCTGCTCTTAGCTTTTTATCTCTATTGAATTCATCCTACAATATTGATTTTATTTCATCAAAATATTCTTGTTGCTTCTATTGATGCAAACTAACTACACTTTCGAGAGTAGCCTTCCTCTTCGTCCAGAGGTCAACAGCAGACTAATTTCCATCTGCGACTGCGATGTGTACGGCTGGCGGATTAATATCGTCTACGATGCCATTCTTCTAGTTCTGGTACACACGAGGGCATTTCAAGTAGTGCAGCACTGCGTCACGGCAAACCACTTTATTTATAGCTAAATACAACTCGTAGCTCGACGATGTGCCGTCCTGTTGACTGCTCTTGGACTGAGACGACTAGTCGCCGTCTCTCTACTGCATTGCGAAGTGGACACCAGGACTCATTGTAACCTCACCCTTATTACTGATAATTTCGTCAGAGTGTATGAATAGCAGGCGCTCGTATCTTGGCTACATAGGAAACTATTTGAACTCTCTGCCAAAGCGAAAAAAAAAGCATTTAACGTGTCTTCGAGTTGGTGTGCTGTGCTCATTCTTACGATTGAAATTCGAGCAGCGTTTGATAGATGAAATAACGGGTGTGAAATAATGAAATAGGATTATTGCATCATTATTTAATCGTGGTATTTGTGCAAGACTTAAATAGTCATATCGCAAAGTTGGTTCGTAATAATTATAATTCAATTTTTCCCGCCAGCGAGATTGAAGTCATATCAATAATGTAGGCACACAGAACAAAAATTATGATGTACATGTGCATATTTATGTACATGTCGTTCGCTAGTTTTTATAATTATTCCCGCAGCTCATTTCTAGGATTTTCTGGATGAAGACTAGAACATAAGCACAAACCAGTGTAGCTGCACAATTATTTTCTGATCAACCAGAGACAAGTTCGAGCTCTGAAGCACACCTAATTTATGATGTGACATGAGAAAGTTAAGTAAAAAGTAACAAATTTAAATGCATAAATTTCAATCTTCTATTTACTATCTATTCAATGTTCTGTTTTTATTGTCTTTGAATCTATACCGATTCATATTTATAACCATAAATTTACTGACAATTTTACTCTTTCCTTAATGTCACGTATGCGGGTACGATGATTTTGTAGCCAGTGTTGCTGCTCGAACACTCGCTACAAACGATTTTGTTGGACCAGTTGTATTTAATTTTATTCCCTTTAAATTCATTTTCCTTGAAGCGGCATCCTATTTTGAAACTGCACAATACAAGATGACCCCCAAAAACACTAATCGTACTTTGAACTGATATTACTCAAATGTATTGTTGATAATAAAGTTTTCTCACGGCCATTTTATGAAGCAACTATTCATTTATCTATGCTAAAGATGTCGTTGAAGTCCATAGTCCGGTATTGATACGATGACGTTTTTAGTGAAGGCTACTTTAAACGAGTTCGCGTAAGGGAGTTAAATAATTCACAATGAAAGGTAAGTGAAACGGAATATTTATTCAAATTATAATAAATCTCTCGAGATGTCGAAAATTTTTTTTTCAAATACTCTGAGCGTCATTTCCTTCCATGTTTCCCTATTTCTGCAAAATCCCGTTTGAGTCTTAGATTTCATTGCTCTCATGACTTCTGTGACATCAAGAAATTTTCTATGGGTAAATTGATTTCAAAACTCACTTTCTGCAAAATTCACTCTGATAACTTTGTTTTCGTATTGAAACGCTTAAAATAACATTTTCCCCATCGTTCTAGTGCAAAAATTGCGTAGCTAGTAGTAGGTTGAAAAATTTTCCCATTTTTGTATTATCTCGTTTTTTTAACAAGTTGAAAAATTTTACCTCGAATAAAATGTGCTTATTTCCACGAGTTAAATCACTGAACCAAATGTGAAACACATCTGTCCCATAGAAAAAAAGCTGTTTCAAATTTGTAGGATCTCTTTAGTAGTGTGAACTTTTTTGCGAGTTGCTCTGTAAATTTCTGCTTCAAATTGAAGAAAATTTGAGTGTTTATGAAGTCCACAGCCTTCAAGGGAATTAGACACTCTTATTCAAATAGTTCTTTTTTATTTTATAGAAATTTCTAACAGCTACGTTCTATTGATCGACTAGGATTGGCTGAACATCTCGTTAGATCAGTTATTCCACATTGTGCAATACTACGTCAGGCTTAGTTTACAATTAGCTGTGAGGCATTATAGCGTTTTTTTTTCTGCTAACTTATATGCTCGCCCACACTCGGAAATTTCCTACCTTTAAAGCGTGATGTAAATAGTTCTCTCTGGTTCAAAGTGTATTTTTCAAGGTCAGGGAAGCAGGGCTACCAACTAAAAATAAAATTTCCAAATTGAGAAAATGACTATGATTTCTAACGCATACTTTGTTTCTTTAATTTTTGATTCTTCAATGCATTTTTAGATTTCTTTAGTTTGATATGTTTCAAATGAACTTTAAAAAAAATTATCTCGATATTTCAAAAATAATTTTAAGCTTCTTTTTTGTCTAAAGCCTCGTGAAAAATATAATATTGACATAAAATTTCCGAAAAACGGTCTAAGTTATTTTATATTGAGAGTCATTCGGTGATAAATTTAGTCAAGAGATCAGCTGACATTTTGGGATTGGTATCCATGGTCAGCATAACCTTTGTGTCAACATTTGGCAGTTCAGTCACTTCAGTGTCTCCCTACTTCTTAGATGTGAGGTAGTGATCTAGCTGAGTTGCTAAGGTTAATTGTTTTGCTTGATTCTCTGTGATGCATTCATGATTTTTAATTGTATCTAATTTGAGCTGGATTTATACTGTATAGCTTTTTTAGTCTGTAGTCAATGAAAGTAGAGGGCGATGGTAGTCAAACCTGCATTCAATTAAATTTTTATCAAGAAGGGCTATCTCATTTGTCAATGATCGCCAAAAGAATAGTTACATGGCGGTCTCACCACAAACTTAGGTTAAGTAATGAAATTACCCATTTTGTATAAATCGAGTTAGTAGGCGCTTAGGGTCAATTTTCATAGGAGGTGGTACCTTGATAGTTTTCGTACGATAAAGATAAATTAACCTTCCAAAGGATAGTTTCGACATAGGGTTTCTGATCTGACGTGTATTAATTTGAAGATATCCTGAAAGTGTTTCAACTTTAGAAAGCCAAGAGATACAATAGAACTGTACACACAGCTGTGAGAAATTAGGGAATGTAGAGGTTGGCTCACGGCGTTATGAAGTAGGAGGTAGATATAGTAGGTGTCGAGTGAGTTTAGGTGTACAAGAGATAGTTCCATAATTTGCTCACTGAGCTGTTGCATTTAACTTTGAAATTAATTGTGCACGAAATTTCTTGCAATTATTTAGAAGTAAATTAGTTATTGGGCAGTTAGTATAAGCCTTTTTTTGTATGGCTTCCTCTGTTGCCATGACAACTTGGATTTTAAGAATTTTGTTACATCCAAAAACTTGAGATATGCATGATTATCATGTTTGTTGAGAGGTGGTACTAGCATAGTAATTAATAATTGTCTAGTATTAAGTGGAAAAGAAACAGGTTAATGTTTACTTCAAATGGGCATCCTGCATAGACATTTTATGATTAAGAACAATTCTCTTATGAAGCAAGTTGATCATAAAGGTGATTGAGAAGAGATATCCTAAAAACATTTTAATTTAGATGTTTTAAGCTCTAAGCTCATTTCAAGTAAGATTCTGAAATAAACAAGAAAATATTTAATAAGTTGAACTCAAAACATTAAGTATTGAACTCAAAAATGTAAATAAGAAATAAAATAATAAATATCAAAATATTACTATAGGAATTGGAGCATTTAGGAAATATTATTTATTGTACCGCTTTCATTTTAATATCATTAAATAGCATTTTTTCTGAGTTGCACAAATTAATTTTGAAAGTTTGGGATAAGAGCATGTTATAAATACAATTTTATATTGTACAACATTCTTCCACTATTGTGCTTCCTCCTGACATTAGGATCAGGATAGATTTGTATTGATAATTTGAAATGAGGTAATATCAAATCCAGATCAACAGAGCTTGTCAAAATGGGGCTCTTATTTCTGTAAGCTTTATGCAGTTACATTGCCTTTGTATTTGAACTCTACTAATATATTTCTGTATATGTATTTTTTTACACTTTGAAATCTAACAAAAAAGTTTCCTCAACTCGGAAGAAATCTTTTTTAATGATACTAATGTCAATGCTGTATGATGAATAGAAATCATTGACCATGTGCAGTAGATGTTAACCAAGAAATATGTTATAAAGTAAATACTTATTTTTAAAATAGACTATGGCTTGTTTACCTACCATATTTGAACATCTCATTTATTGTAACAGTTAATTTATAATTAAACGTTTGTGTGTACTATATTGATAATTTTTTATGTACAAGGAAGAGTGAAGTCATAAGAGTTTGTAATTTGTCAGGGATTTTTAGATTAACTAAATTTATTATTTAAAAGTTGTGAGATTTTGACATAGCATTTTTGTCTATCAGAGATAGATGTACTATTTTAGAAATAGGCATATTTCATAACAGATGGGTGATTTAGTAATTTCATGTATATGATCATACTGTATTAGTGCTAGTGTGATAAATTACTACACATTTGCTATGGTTGAAGGTTTATAAAAAATTTTAATTTTATATATATATACACATGATTACTTAAATGACACAATTTCATAGCTGTAGCTTGATTGAGTTTGTACCTGTATGGTTATGAATATTTTATTTTTCAGGAATTTTAAATACACTGGTCATCAGCCACCAGTCCTTACAGCACATTTTTCAGTAGTTGAAATACATATCATACCGTACTTAAAATGGTTGCCATCACTGACAACATTTTCATCCGCAAGCCGCGCGATGAGGCCCGCAACGTCAACCACTCGTGAGTTTGATGACATTTCTGTGAAATTAAAATTGGGTTTTCTGTGAAAGTGAGATTGTAGATTTGATGGGTTGAATAGTGTACTTGGTACTATAGTAGCATATTTGTACCAGGATACAATTTTACCAAGGGGTTGAGATTTTTGTACCAAATGCATAAAGGAAATAAGGTTGGCTGCTCAATGGAGACACAAGAGCCTGCTTTAATTGCTTATTGATATTCCTAGGATTTTCTGGGCCCATTTCTTGAAAATCTTGCTATGAATAAATAATTCATCAGGCTCAAATTACACCATGGTAGAAATTTTATATTCTTTTTTATATTTTATTAAAAAATTTAGATTATATATAAACGTGGAATTTGCTTTTATTTTTATTCAATGCTCAGCTTTCAAATGCGTTGATTATTGCTGTTGGAAAAATAACTTTATTTTTTTGTATCTACTTACAAAAACATGTAGCTGCTTTTTCTCAGCCTCAAGCTGCAGAAATGTACTTGAGTTTCCAGTATATTCTGATGAATAGCAATGGTCTACATATCACCACATTTTGTGTTTAAGTTGGAGGACTTGAAAATAAGCACAAGTTTTTTAATTGAAGATCACATTTCAGCGTAGGGGCAGTGCCTGTGACTCCAACAGCTAGTGACTGCCTGAGTATGAGTGGGGACAGCACTTGTGGATCTGTGGCGTCCATGCCTGCATGTCCCATACGGCGAGATCCGGCTCTGCTCTTGGAGAGGCTCGAGAGCTGTGCAGCACGCAGGAGAATGGGACGTCGCAAGAGGAGGAGAGCCTCAAATGGTACACATGTAGTGATGGTCCACTATCTGCAGCCACTGTTCTCTAACTTTTGCACCCACAACCCCCACCCTAAAGCTTGAAATCCATGTAACACCTCATTGATCAGCATCTTTATTTAGATTTTATTTGCTGTGAAGGAAAGGGAAATAAATGTTAAACAAAAAAATATTGCAGCATCCTTTAATTATTTAATGTTAGTGAACTAAATTACAATGTAGATCAAAACAACTATTTAAGGGCAAAAAAGTAATTGATGAACTGAAATCAACATTTAATGACACTTAGTAACATTTGTAATAACTTGTTCTAAAATACCTATAAGCCTTCTACCAGAATGACCTAAGAATGTTTTTGCTTAATATTAAAAAAATATTGTGCCTCAAAAAAGTACTTTAATTACTTTCAGCACGTTTTACCATTGGATTTCTAATGCCTTACAAGTATTGATATGTGAGGTTTAAGCTCACTTTTCCAAGGGAAGCACTTTTTGGTTATGGGAAAATTAGTGCCTGAGCTGATAGTTGAATCCTTACTCTCCAGCTGTGAGGCTAGCACATTAAACAGGGCATCATAGAGCCCTCTAGAGGGTAAATATATTCCCAAGCCATTTCTTTCAAAGCTACAGATCCCTCAACATGTTATTAATGGGTTGAGGGAACCTGTGCTCTCTTGGAATATTGTTGCAGTTGTTGTGTGCCTCTTCGTTTGTGGGATATTTCGTTGAATTATTTAGTGAAGCACTGATTTTCCTTCGGCATAATCGTGCCTTTCATCGTAT